>VYXD01010892.1:765400-781455 GCA_013397195.1 Hylia prasina
ACATGTTACTCCTCAGAAATCAGACCTGGAGCTTTAACAGTGGGGGCCAAAGTTGGCAGTGAATGATGTTCCCTGCATAGATCCTAAAAGTGCTTCCTCTGCTGTAAGGATAGCTAGCATAATATAACAATATTTACCTTCCAGGGATTCAATTCCAGTTGCTTGGGCCAACAGATCTTCATGTCTTGCAACGACCTTAAAAAACCAAATATAGAAATCAAAACAGAAAAAGGGGCATGAGCTAAAATGACATGAGCTTAAAAGAAATGTTAGATATATCACCATCATTATATATCACCTACATTAGGCATTTAAGTATCAGCATCCCTACATTAGCCAGATAAAGGAAAAAAAAAGTACATCTTACAGGAGAAAGGGTTTTAAAACACAAGGTGTTGTAATTCACAAACGCAGCAAGTTCAGAATGAGGAGAGACAGTAATTCATTAAGATGTCCAGCAGAGCTGCACATCTTAATTAAAGCCAGCAGAGTGATCACATTTCAACACATCTTCATATTTAATAATTGTAAATGTGAACATACTAATCACACCATAATAACGTATATTCTTGTTTTTTCTATTTATGACATTTATAAACTTGTTCCCAAAGAACTTAACAACTGGGGCAGGGAGGAAGCAGGTTTTGAAACCACACACAAATTGAGCAAGTGTTCTCTTTGCAATGTCTACTGTGGATTTATGATTTCTGCATAGAAAAAATCTTCTATCTAAACCCAAAAGCCTTTCTGAAGGTCTAGGGGCACATTAACATAGGTTATATCTGTGTAGCTGAAGGTAAGTCTTAGGGCTTATGCTACTCTTCAACACATGATATAAGGGTGCAAGTTGTCCCTATCTTCTCACAATGCCATGCTGAAACATGGCCTTAAGGGTTTATGATAGTTGACACAATCATTTGGAAAGAGTCCTCCTTCTCTACAAGGAAGAGTAAAACAGCATACAGTGATAAGACTACAAAAACTGAAACAGTATATGGCTGCCTGGTAGCAGTATTGAGTGTGATCTTAACTGAGTTGTCAAACTCACTACTAGTTTAGCTGCAAGTTGCACCTTTAGTAACTGCTTGCAGAGGACACTGGGCAATTTCGCAAGTTACAAGCTCATATGATTACTAAGTTTTTGACTAGTTTATATCACCCCAGAATAACAGGTATGCTTTAAACTTACTTGTAAATGCAGCTCTTTATCCAACTGACTAATGCCTTGAGCAAGTTTGGCCAGTTGCTCAGCTATCACAGCCTGATGGATGGATTGGGAAGTGTAAGCTTTCACATCAAAGTCTTCTCTGAAGAAGTCAGCATAACATTCTGAAAAGGCATTTAGATTTTATATTCATGGATTTAAATAACATTTATAGCCCTACAGTGTACAGTTCTCTGACCTTCAATTTATTCAACATAACAGTGAATACTCTCTACATAATACAGTACAAATGAGAAACAAGTTTTGAACTGGTAACTGGGTTGCGGTTTATTTCGGGGTTTTGCAAATGGTGATAAAGACACGTTTCTTTATTCCCCACACCCTTCTCCTGAGCAGAATAGACTAAAAAGTAACAATACCTTATTTTCTCAAACTTTAGGGTGTAACCAGGGTGAAGCTGTTGAGCTCGTACCCATAACCAAACACTCTAGCGTTTTCTGCAGATCACTGACATGTAGCATGAGACAAATCTTCATTAAATCATACCGGATTTCCCCAACGGTGTGAGTATATAAAACAATTATGAAATTACACTGCAAGTGTGACTCTGGATCAAGCAAGACCGGAGTTCCCAGGCAGCTACTCTTAATTTAAACGAGCACCTTCGCCTGTCCTTCCAGTGCAATTTTTTTCCCTTTGGGAGCAAGCGAGCCCCAGCGCACACTCCACACACCGCAGCCGGGGCACTCGTTCCTCCGNGGATGGGCCGTGCCGGGATGGGCCGTGCTGGGGGGAGCCGTGCCGGGATGGGCCGTGTCGGGATGGGCCGTGCACAGGGAGCCGCGTCGTGAGGAGCAGGCTGTGCCCCGGTGGGCTGTCCCCGGCGCCCTGCGAGGGAGCGGCTTCTGGCCGGACGCTTCGCCAGATCGCAAGTGCTCCCTGAACTGTGATGGTCCGCAACGTGGCCTGTGTGAAGTAGCTGAATGACGAACGTTTCAAACTGTTTTGTTTTTCCAGATGCTGAACGGACTGTTAATTATACATGAGTGGTGACATCAGAGAAACCAAAGAATGCCAAGTAAAAGATCCCATGGATTTGTTTCATTCTGGGCAAGTTGTAAAAATATGTGCCCCTATGGTCCGCTATTCAAAGTAAGTAACTGTCAAGTCAGCTGTTTTCAGTGTATTTTCTCTGTTTAGAAACCGGTTTCCCGATTTTAACTTGACTAAAAATTGATGATTACCTTCTCTTTTATTTAAGACAGAGGTAGACGTGGGACATGTTTCGTTTTACATATTTTCATCACAGATCTACACAGATAAGACTCGAATATCCCCACAATACTTCATGTTGGAACAGTATTTTAGGATGGCTAATCAGAAAAATGCCTTAACTATTTACCTCTTAATCTTCATGTGTCTGCAGGTTGGCATTCAGAACCTTGGTTAGGAAGTACAATTGCGATTTGTGTTACACACCAATGATTGTGGCAGCTGATTTTGTGAGATCTGCAAAAGCCAGAGACAGCGAATTCACAACAAACAAAGGTATTCTTTTTAATAAACCATTGCCTTGTCATAATGTTTTATGTGGTCATAAGCCGAATTGGCCAAGTGAATGGAGTTGGTCACATAACTTGACATCCCTTAACAATTTTGATATACTGTCTGATTATAAGAGTAAGCACAGTCCAGTGATAGTGGATCAAATGAAATAGTAGAAAACCTCGTCTCCACCTGAAATCAAGGCCTCCAAAATGATTTCTATCCATGGGGGTTGACCACACATAGCTGCTCACTCATTCCTCCTTAATTCTGTCAGCAGCACAGGGGGAGAATAGGAAGAGCAAATGCAAGACAAATCATTTGTCAAAATAAAGGCACCTTAATATGTAAAGGAAAGAAAAAGGGAAGGTAACAAACAAGTTATGCAAAGGCAATCACTTCCTACTAACAGACCAATGCCCAGCCACTCTCCAAGCAGTGGAACAAAAATTCCTTGTCATGACCCACTTTTTTACTTTCCCTATGATTCCAGTTTCCTTCCAGTATGGGATACTCCTTGTTCCTGTTTGGGTCAGCTGTCATAGCTTTGTCCACTACAAACTTCCTGCCCACCTCAGTCTGTTTGTTTGGGGCAGGGGGGAGCAAAGTGAAAAATACAGGAAGTTTTGATGCTGTGCATGTACTTTGCAACAACAGCCAAAAAACCTGTGAATTACCAATACCGGTTTTATCACAAAATCCAAAATGCAGCGCAACACAGGCTACTATAAATGAACTTCAAATAAATCTGACAAGTAACTCCATCACAGCTAGACCAGGTACAAGATGACAGTAAGATTGTTTTTCTAGCAGTTGTTTCATACGTGTTTCGGAGACAAACATTTAACTCATTGCCAGGAAGTTTTCTAGTCTCTAGCAACAATGAGAATGTTGCTAAAGGTGAAAAAGGTAATAGACCAGCCATTGATACAGTGGAGTCAAGGACTGACAAAAGAAGGGTTTTATATTAGTCAGACTGGGAAGTGGAAGGGGCTGTTGCTAGACGACTCGAGACATGAACAAGGAAGCACAAAAGAGACCAGGAGTTTAAGCATGGCTGGGGTTGAGGGGGAGAAGCAAGGCTTCAGGCATGGTACAGAAACATAACGAGAACACCTATAAAAAGAAGAAGTATCAGGACTTGTACAGTGTCATGGCTGTAAAGAGTTCTGAAGTATGTGGGAAGAGGTGACAAAAATGATACAGATCTGTTGGCATGAAGTGGCTGCAGCAGAACAGTGTGACAAGGAATGTACGAGCATAGGCTGCAACTGGAGGAATGAAAAGCACCGCTAACGTGCAAGTAAGATCAGAGTGCAGGGTCTATAAAATGGGATGACTTAGTCATGGTTTCATAAGTATATATGTAATAGGGAAAGTGTATTTCACTGTTTTAGCATTGACTATGTACTATGGTGCATTATTCAGATAGAACAGAGCAATTACAGAGAAAATTCACATTGGAAAGCACAGGTAGACTTTCTTATGAGTGGAATGCAACTTGGAAAAAAACATGAATAACTCATTGTATGTAAAAATAAATGAGTAAGAATATAACTGACTCAATTATATATGGCTTAAAGCTCCATAGTTAATAGTTTACCCCCCTTGAATTTACTTACGCTTCTGATCTACACAAAGTGCAGTGGCATTGAAGTTCTGCAGGTCAGATATGGAGTCTATTCTGGGGGGTGCTGGGACAGGGAAAGAGGAGATGAAATGTTTTAGTGTTGTAAACAACGTCTTTTCCCTTCACAGTTCTTTTATGCTGTTCTTAATTTCACAGGCCTGTAAAACATTCTGCCTCATGCTTTGACCAGATTACAGTATTTACATTATTAGCATTTATACTTTTTGTGTGGTTTTATGTTTGACTTGCTGGCTGTCTGGGGATTTTGTCTTCTAATTAGTGGAGTAGGTTTGCAATTTATGTTTTATGTTTTCTTCTGCATTAAGGTTTTTTGTTGTGTATTTCTCAGATAGAGGTAGGTATTCCTTGTGGCTGCTGCTAAAAAATTTTATGTGGCTGGACTCAGTATTTTATTACTTAATGATCAACAAAGAGAAACTAGCCATATGGGCTTGTTGTAAAATATTAGCTATAACAATGTAAATCTCTTCAGCTAGAGCACTGTATTAAAGGGACACTTGAAAATATGCATGCAAATTTTTTTTCCTGCTTGCTGTATTTTTAGGTAACTTACAGAAGTGTCTCAGCTTGATTGAGAGGGTACTAGAGGCCTTTCTTACTTAGTCTCCACCATTTCAATAACTACTTATTTTTCTCTAAAACAGAAAAATGTTCAGAAAGCTCTTGTAGTCTCTTCAGTACCAGAAGTGCACTTGTTTTGTGCATTTGTTGGATCATCTCTTTCTATCAGTGCTCACATATCACGCTGCTTCTTCTTAACTACAGCAATTGTTTATATGGAAAATGAGTGCTAAGACTGCGTGAGATATTTGAGATGCCTTTAATGTAATGCAGGAGCTGTAAAAGAGGAGAGCATGTTCCAAATGACCATCTGGCTCTCTGCAGGGGCTTCATAAATCACAAGTAGTTCAGCAGACCCAAGCTGAGGAGCACTGGCACTTCGGTTTCTCACTTGAGACAAAGCTGCTAGAGCTGCTTCTGCACACGTGTGCTCATCCCAACTCTGCGTGTCACGTTGTGGATAAAAAACAGCCATGTTGGCACAAAAAAGGAAAAGGATGGGCTGGGATGAGGAAGGGCAAAGCATGTGGGTGTTTTAGTTCCTTCCTGAAGGGTTGGTTCTGTAAACAGGTTTCCCACCTGGCAAGACAGACAGCTGTGTCAGCACAGCAAAGGGGCAGCATGCAGACAAGAAGGGGCAGGCTGTGGGGGAAGCACGAAGGCTGCTGAAAATTAGAGATTGCCTAGTTTCATAGATGGTCTTTGTGAAAGATTAGCAACTGACTAGTTTCAGACAGAAAGTGTATGTTAAGCCAGCAACTGTGTAGGACACATATTTGTGACGATTCCCCTCTGTTAATAGACATACTCACTTAGTAAGTAACCCCTGGCCAGCTACCTTTGATTATTTGTGACTGGGGGCTTACAGAATCACAAAATAGATGAGTTTGGAAGGACCTCTGTAGGTCATATTATCCAGCCACCCTGCTCATGCAGGGTCATCTATACCTGGTTGCCAGGACCATGGTCAGACAGCTGTAGAATATACAAAAAAGGCATCCAAAATTTAGAACTCGTTCTTTGTATTTTCTGGGAAATTTTAAATCTCCAAATATCTTTTCATTGACATAGGTGATCACCCACTGATTGTTCAGTTTGCTGCTAAAGAAGCACAGGTTTTGTGTGATGCTGCCCGTATCATCTGTCCTTTTGCAGATGGAATAGACCTAAACTGTGGCTGTCCTCAGAGGTAAAGTTTTGGAAAAGATGGGTAAATACAATGAAATAATTAAGAGACTAAAGAATGCTGGTCTTCCTTTTCATCATATTTTCTATCTTAACCTAAAAACGGATGTCAGGAGAGTAAGAACCTTTTAACCTGTCAGAAATATGGTATGGCACTATTCTGAGTGTTCCCAGATGCCTGTCACCCTGGTGAGACTGGGAAAACTATATGTATTTGCCAACTTGCCTTTTTTTCATTTCTGAGATACTGAGTGTTGGCTCAGAAGTGTCCATCCCTTCTCAACAACTGTTAAATGTGCACTACCAAAAAGAGCTTGCTGCAGATAATTTGCAGAGTGTTTTGAATCATGATGTAGCAATTTCCAGAATAATAAGGCAAGTCTGTGATGTCTCAAACTTGTGCAAGTGAAGGATAGTCTTTAAAATGAAATTATACAGATAAAGTACTGAAAATAATTTCTTCCATCTTTTATTAAATTTATAAGTATAGTGAATTAGTGATGTACTTCCCACGTAAATTGATTTTGTCTTGACAGTGAAACAGAGTAGTAAGATTCTTCCTAACTGGTTGAACTGAGAACCATCTATTACATGTTTGTCAAGCAGTCTTTTTCCAAATGAAGACCTGAAAAATGTAGGAAAGTATAAGATAATATTACGGTGCAAATACTTCATTTCTCTATTCTAATTAGGTTTTCTCAACTTAAAACTATAGTATTTGAGAAAACTCTTCTGGAGGGATCTGAGGCTTCTCCATGGAAGTATTGGGGTTTTTTTTAAGCTAACTACAGTTATGTCAAACTGTCTCTTCCTTTTAGGCCAAAAATACATGCTTACATTTGAATCCTTTGTTTCTCATGCATTAGTTTCTAAATAACAAAAATTGGTGTACTTTACGTGCCTTTATAAGAAAAATTATTTTAAAAACTACTGCAGTTAAGTGAAAGCAAAGGTTGTTTTTGCCAGTCAAAACAGTGAGACCAGAATATCACTAAAATAATATCCTCATTTGTACTTCAAAAAATCCCCCTTTTCAATCCGAAGTTGTCATGTGTTTAAAAGAAATCCATGACAAGGGGAAGGGGAAACATCAAAGTATTTCTTTTATGCATGCACTGTGGATTAAATTTTAATTTCTCTTCCTTATGAGTCCATTTTGTGGACAAAAAATTGAACTTAAAGAGATTAGTAACTTGTCCAAAGTTCTAGTAGCATAATAGAGACTGAACCAGGATCTAAAAGCTGTACCAAACTGCAAAAAATAATTGATACACAGCCAGTACTATCTCTGCTTACTTAACCAACATTCTGAAAGTCATAAGGAAAAACCTGATGTATGTGACTGATATTGATCTGCATTTTCTTTTAAAGGTGGGCGATTTCAGAAGGTTATGGTGCTTGCTTAATAAATAAACCTGAGCTTGTTAAAGATATGGTGAGACATGTACGGAGTCAGATCGACAACCCTAAATTTTCAGTGTCTATTAAAATAAGGTAGGTCTAACTTAAGTGCTGTTCGTGGTACATGGAATAAACCTTTTTTTTTTTTTTTTCCTTAAACAATTTAGTGTAATAGTAATAATATTTGTAATTCTGTTAATGCAATGCTACATGTTATAGTAATTTCCTTACCTGTGAAGACCACTGAGATTTTTTGACTCAGATGTCTGGGGAAGGTAATACAAAACTTAGAACTAGCACAGCCTTTGACTGCTTACTAGATAACATACTGTAAGCTAGAGTTTTCTTGCAATCCAAACTACATGAAAGTTCAAGTTAAAAGATTACGGCTTCTAGAAAAGAAAAGCAATGCATAGTCTGTATCATCACAAGGATTTGCTTTGTGAGCAAATTTAGAGAGCAGAGCCACAGTTGCAGTTGGGTATAAAGGCATGGGTAACAAAACTAGAAACAGGTCCCACAGCTGCTGTAAGGAATACACTCTGCTTCCCTGCATCATATTCTAAACTTCTGCAGTCTTGTTTTGCATTGCTTTGTGTGCAGCCCAGAGAAGAGGAAGCTCCAGGGAGACCTTAGAGCAGATCCAGTACCTAAAGAGAGTCCACAAGAAAGATGGAGACAGACTTTGTACAAGGGCATGATGTGACAGGACAAGGGGGAATGGCTTCAGACTGAAAGAGGGCAGGTTTAGATTAGATATTAGGAAGAAATTGTTTACTGTGGAGGTGGTAAAGCCCTGGAGCAGGTTACCCAGATGAGTTGTGGATGCCCATCCCTGGAAAGTTGGAAGGCCAAGTTGGATGAGCTCTGCACAACCTGGTCTAGTGGGAGATCCACTACTTCCCCATAGCAGGGGCATTGGAACTGGATGGTCTTTAAGGTTGTTTCCAGCCCAAACCATTCCATGACCATTCTTGATCCATTATTCAACCATATATCCTATGTGGCTTTTGCAATTTGTCATTTAAGTTTCAAGTCAGTTTCCAATCCTTCTGGAAAGGGGAAGTATTATAAATTGGAATTTTTCTTTCCACAAAATATGCAAAATCATGGCATTGATTTTAGATTTTTTGGGTACCCTTGCTCAATCTCTATAAAATTTACCATGTGTATTACAGAGGTGTGATATAATTGTGAAATGTTAAATTAAATACCAGTTTCCATATCTTGAAAAAAACCCAAAAAATCAAACACTGTTTTCCAACAGTAATATTGTCTTCATACTGTTATTTATGAAAATGTATGATAATTCCTTCTTATGGAGGCTTTTTATATAGGCCAGGAAACTTACTACCTACTGCTTTCATTCCTTGCAATTATAGGATTCATGAGGACTTAAAAAGAACAGTTGACCTGTGTCAAAAAGCCGAAGCAGCTGGAGTTTCATGGATTACAGTACATGGGAGAAGTATAGAAGAAAGGCATCAACCTGTACATTATGATGCAATTAAAATAATTAAACAAAGCATGTCTATACCTATTGTGGCTAATGGAGACATTAAAACTTTAAAAGATGCTGAAAATGTTCATCACTTGACAGAAGCAGATGGTAAGATTAAACATACTCTTTTTTCTAAGTAAACTTACCAGATTTCAAGGTATTTATTTTGGATGTAAGTAGGACATGATTTGAGTGCTTTCTCTCCTTGAGGAGACAAATGAAAGAGGATATTTTAGATGCCTTAAAAAACTCATAAGCAGAATCACTGGTAATCATCAGAACACTAGAGCACTGCTATTCAAAGCCACAAATAATTATTTCCGAGGCAAATTACAAAAGCTCTGTGATTAATTATGCTAGCTCATCACTCAGTAGTGGAGTTCAGGGGGACCTTCTGACATTCTGTCTCTTTATGGAGCTGATCATCTTTTAAAGAACTGTAAACTTCCACTTGGAAATCTCTAATTCCTGCCCATGGGATCAGATTTCTTACAGTAAGAACACAGTGGAAAAAGGATATATTGTTAAGCCAGATGGTTGACTTCAAGGACACAGTGAGGCATTGCACTTTCATTTCAGTCATGAAATTTGGAAATTTTTTGCATTTATTTAGTCACAATAGATTCCTGCAGCTGTCCATGGTTTCAAGACAGTGTGGAAATTTGGTATAAATTCTGAAAAGGTAATTTGTATCTACAGACTTTGTGTCTTTCAGCTAGAGAAAAAGAGGAAAGAGAACAGTACAGGTGGAAGGTTTCTGCCAACACTGTTGCTGTTTAATAGCAACAACAGAAATTGAACCCAACTGCCATGCTGCTTACTGTGACTTTCCCCTCAAATACAGGAAGGAAGGAAATGCATAATACAAAAAAAAAGTTCTGATAATCCAGCTGACCTTCTTCAGTAGTAAAAATACTAAGCATTCAATTCTTTCTATCATGGACATTGACAAAAGAAATTTTTCATTTTTGATCATCCTATTTTCTACAAAAATACTGAGTGTGATAGATTATATGTTGATAGTGCAGGAAAACAGAATTCCTTAATCACAGAAAAATTACAATAGAACTCATATGGGTTTATCTGACAGTACAGGATTAGAGTTGCAAATACACTACACGCTTGTTCAGAAAGATTTATTGCGGATCAAGAGTCCTAAAATTTACTTAATTGAGCCACTGAGATCTTAGTGGAAGAAGGACATTGAATAGACTGAGTTGCACAGAAAATTATTGATCCTCTTGTGTCTTTCCATTGTAATTTTATGTTATAAAGGCAATAAATATGTGTAGCAAATAAAAACAAAGCACTAACTAGTTGCAGTTTCAAAAAAAGGGAAGAAATGCTTCTGTGACCTGTATTTTGTCTCGAAATTTCTGGAATGTGTTGATAGGTGGTGTAGATGCTCTTAGGTCTGCCTTGTTCAATGGATTTCTCTGATACAGCTGTAATACTCATCCCCGTTGTTTTCCCGTTACTATCTGTAAACTTTGGGTGGTTGTCCTAAGGGGTTGCTGTACAAAATCTACAGGAAGATCTAGCATAAAATTCAAACTAGAATGTAACTTACTGCTTTAATTTCCAATTTAAAGGTATAATGGTGGCTAGAGGACTCTTGGCAAATCCAGCTATGTTTGCAGGATATGAAGAGACACCTTTTCAGTGCATCCAGGACTGGGTTGACATTGCTCTTGAGCACGGAACTCCTTTTACTTGTTTTCACCACCACTTAATGTACATGATGGAGCGCATAACTTCAAAACAAGAAAAAAAAGTTTTTAATGTTTTATCAAGTACCTCAGCAGTACTAGATTATCTGAATGACCATTATGGTGTGTGGTAAATTAAAGTATGTTAGTCCTATGTAAACTTGTATTTTGAAATTGTCGATAAACTGTAAAAGTTTTAATTGGGTTTTTACTTTTTAGTCACATTTGTATATTGTGTATTTTCAACACAGCAAAACATTATGATTTGGATGATACTTTATATTTTTATGTCTCCATTTTTCACTCTAGAGAATATTCAAGATTCTACAGATGTGGAATTCTATTTACAATGTACTACTACAGAGAGGATTGATTATTGTAAGGCCCCAGTAGTTTAATTTTTCACCAGATAATTGCTTACAGCAATATGATTGCAAAACTAGAGCCTTTCCTACATTAAACCTCCTAAAATCAGGACTGCTTATAGATAACGATAGTAATTTCAGACCAAAAGAATACAAAGGGAGCAACTATAAAAGTTTTTGCTTTAGATAAAGTAAGCTTAAAGCCCATCATACTACTCTTTTTTAAATTTGATGTTTCTTTTGCAGCCTAAAACTTTATAACTTACTTATAACTTAGTAAAATTCCATTACAGCAAAAGAAACACAGAACAAATAAACAATTAGGTTAAGAAGTAAGAAGGAAAATGAAGAGGGAAAGAAGAAAAAAGGAAAATGAAGAGATGGTTTAAGTACAAACTTAGCTGAATCTAAAGAACAAGACTTTTAAGTTCAATCTAACTAAATTCAGTTTTGTTTTTCTACTGCAGAATAATTGTATACAAGATTAAATCCCAGAACTTTTTAGGTCAAAGAAAAGCTGACAGATTCTCTCAGTGGGGCTCTTGTAGTCCTTTCTGCCTGCTGGCATGTTGCTTATCAAAGCATGACAGCCACTTGGCTTTGAATCATTACATAGGAGTGAAATAGTGAAAATTAGAACAAGATAATAACATTACACACCAGCTTCATTTGTTCTGCAAGGGAAATTTCACAAAACTATACAGTACAATTATGTGTAATCAAATAATTTTTTTCTTCATATGTTTACACAGAAATTCATGCCAAAAATTGCCGAGTTTCCTGACTGTAATTGTTCTATGAATATATATGTGAATAGTTCCAAATTTTATAAATAAATTACTTGGTTTTGTATGCAGTTGCACGGGTTTTTTTATTATACAGCAGTCTGGAGGAGGGAAGGTTGCTTTTGATGGTACTCTCCAAATCTTTTCATAGTTCAGGTATCTTAAATTGTCACTATTTTTTAATGCAATAGCATAAAATTCTTGATCATTTTTCATAATGAATAGGTCTGATTTAGGCGTATAAACAAAAGTTTGAAAGGCATGACCCAAGTCATCAAGTCCAGTTTGCTATTTAAGGCAGCAAAGTTACATAACTCTTCTGATATGATCACCTTCCCCTGATGTGCTAAGAAATGGAAAACTACAGACATGCTTTGCTCTCCTAGGCTAATTGAGACAACCTCTGCAACCATTTTTGATATGTCTCCATTCCTTCAGACAACTAGTTTTTCACTCTTTTGGATTGTACTGTCTTCTTGACATTAGTTGGGCACAATTCTATATAGCATTCCAGGTAAATTCCCAGCAGTGTCTGCTGCAGTTGATACCACTTCTAATACTTCATTCCTCAACTAATATTCATGATATAAATTATGAGCTCCCAGTTTAGAGCAAAAGTTCTTCCCAACTGCATGACTTGGTATTTTGTACTGCCAAATTTCCAGTATCAAGTTGATCCAATTATCTTGCAACACAGTTCTCAGTTCTGAAATGCCTCCAGCCTCCACTGAAGTAAAACTATGCACCTGAATTGTAGAAGAAAAGGATTTGTGAAAGTATTAACTAAGCCCTTTGTTGCCATTTTCTTAAGAGTTTTGTGATTTGGCTAGCAATTATTATATGTAGCAAACTGTCCCGTTAGCCTCAAGGACCAGAGAAGAAAAATATATTATATATAATCAACACAAATTAAAGGCTTTCTTTATTTTTTCTGTAGTAGTGGGAAAATTGAATTTTAGAGGACTGGAAATACCTTGACCTATTTAGGAACAGAGCACTTGATGATTTTGAAGGCAGCAGTTGTTATGCCTGTGTGAGATTAATCACAGAGATTTCTGCCTGAAGTACAAGACCTAGGTTGCTGTTAATATTGGTGGTAATTATGGAGTGCTTGATCTGGCCTTTTATGTATCATAAAAGTCAGTGGGTGTTCATCATCCCTTTTCAAGGGTGAAATGAACTGTACACCATCCATTCTGAATTTTGTATGCATCTGAACATACTTAACTGTGTTTCCATAGAATAAATGGCAAAGTTGGAGTCTTTAAGCCATACTTTGAACACCATACTGTTCCAATATACATAAATTGCTAAGGATGAGAGGTATTCAGCTACCAGTGTTGTTTTTAGTATATAGTCATATTTCTCATTATAAGGCATTCGAATGTGGAAAAATTAGCAATTTCTGGTTTAAGACCACTGGATGTAGTCCTTCTCCTGTATATGCTACTTTTAACATTACCAGGAGGTCAGTCTTTTTATTTTCTAATTTTTAAATGTAGCATAAGTACAAAGCAAGTAACATAAGACACAAAGCATTCTTTCCTATTTTAGGTGCTTGGCCTCCTGTAACTGATCCTGTTCTTTGTGTTAAACCACCCTGCACAACAATACAATATTCTCATAATACCTGTATGTTTTTGCAGCTTTTATCCTGATACAATTACCCCAGCACCCTCACACAGCCTATACAATCCCATTTTCTCTATTGCCTATTGTTAAATTTCTTAGGTCTCTTGGATTGATGGCTGGACAAAAGCAGTGCGTGATGATAAGGCTGTCACAGAAGCCAAAATAGAACAGAACAAACTTTCCTTCTGTTTCAGAAGAGAATTAGTTGATTTCACTCCTCTAACCAGTTAATGTATAGGCATTTCCTCTTTCTGCTTCTGAATACTTTGTCACCTCCTTGATGGAAAAGGAAGGTATTCCTTTTAACTGTAATGTTTGAAGGTATGTATATGTGTATATATATATATATATATATATATATACACACATGTATGGTATCATACTCATCATATGGTGGTTCTGTATAAGACAGCCTTAGATCAACAACCCAGACTTCTACAGCTTCAGTTAGAATTCCTTCCAGGAGCAGCAGAGTGCACTCAACAGAAGACAGAACAGAAGAGAGGTCTCTCTCTCAGATGTTTGCAGATGTCTCTTTTCCTCCGATGTCATTTTAGGTTGGTGGGGAACATGCATCAGCTGCAGAGGAAGTGCACAGCAGTCACACTCATGATGAGTCTTTTTGAGATCTTATTGTTAAAAATTAGAGTCTGTACTCCAATCTTTAATCAAAATGTTAGTTAGTTATTAAATTAGGTTTGGCAAAAAGTGAGCAAGTAGCACTGAGTATGTGGGGAGTCTTTGCTCCACCAACACACACACCGTTAGTTTTGCAAGTATTTGTACATGTTCATCTTAGTAATTCCCTCCCAGTTTCTATCCTCCATTATGAGGTTTAGTTTCCATGCCTCACTGTGATATCCAGTTTCTATTCTTCATTGTGTCGTCTAGTTCCATTCCTCATTGTTTCTGGTGGTTGCTGGGGTGGGAGGGCTGAAGTCTTTATCATCCACCTTTCGCTGATCTTGGGCTCCTTTTCATGGCAGTTTTGCCTTGCTTGCAGAAGCGGTTTCATACAGTTCCATCTTTGCTTAACCATTCCATTCAGTAGCCACATTTTGTTCAGTTGTCATTTCTCCACCCTTACTTGGCAGTTTCTCAAAATTTATTTTTGTACTGGTCCTATGTCACAATTCTGTCATTATACTTATTTTTTATCTGACACAAATCATAGCTTAATCTCTCACATTATGAAGCCCCTAAAGTTAAAAAGTGACTCCAAGTCTCTAGCACTGGGGACAAGTGAATACAGTCCTAACAGTATGAGGCTGTGCTAGTGAGAGAGCAGCTTGAAGAGGTGAGCAAGCAGCTCAGAAATGGAAAGTGCTCTGTAATTAAAGGAAAGTCTTTATTCACGTTTTAACAGCTTCACTGAAGTATAATGGCTGTAGGCCAATACCTAAATTGTAATAAACAGAACATTCTAAGAGGCTGTGTTTTGTCTATAGTGCTGATTAAACATGTTTATGAAAATGTGTTAGAAATACTACTTAAAACTGAGGCTATTCCTACTGTGTAGACTGGAGTGAAATGACTCCTTATATCTTTCTCCAGTATTTGTTGTGCATATACAATTATTTGGGATGTAACCTTTCATCCAGACATTGCTTGGCAGCAACGAGGAAAATGTTGACACACTGGCTCCAACCCCCCGGCTGCAGACCTGGGAAATTTTAAGTAAACAATTTCAGACTGTGAGCAGCTGCAAAAAGCTCTGCTCAAAACTGCCTATGCAAGAACTTCCCACCCCATGTCAGTTCCGATGGATTAGAGTAACAAGAAACTACTATTCACAGCATTTTATCTGTCTCATGTTGATGGAACTTGATTGGGAAAGAATTCCCCAAAGCAAGTGGTTGTGGAGTGCTGGCGATGCCCAGGTAGACAAGGTGATCTCTCCCACTGACAGCACCTCAGCATCTGTTAGGATCAAAAGGAAAAAGTGATGAGGGGATGTCCTTCTTATGCAGGGGCAAAGGAGAGTTGCTTGGAGCTTTGGTATGCTGACAAAAAGCATTTCGCAGGACAGTAGGATAGAACAGGGTTTTCTTAAGGAATACTGTTTTATTAATGAGGCCCAAACAGGCCAGTTTGAGACTGTGGTTCGCTTTTATTTATGCTGTCTTTATGAATACTTGACCTGTTTTCCTTGAGAAAACGATTTACTGGGTCTTAATACATTAATGTAGTCTAACACATGGAGGTGGTAATTGATGGACACACGCAGTATTTTAACTGAACTTTAGAAACTCGTGCTAGTGCTGGAGCTCAGAGTTGAAGTCCCCAATCGATTAAGCTCGAGTCACGGAGCGGAGGGATGATCACAGCAGAATTACGCAGCAAAATGCTTACCACCATTCCCTATACAGGAAAAAGATAATGCTTATTTGAATCCTTCTCAGCGCGTAGATCCACGCGCTTCCCAACAGAGGCGCAGCCCCTTGGTAACTCGGCGCCCGCCGTCGCTCCCGGCCCGCCGCTCGGCAGGCGGCACCGCACGTGTGCCCGGGCTGCCTCTGCGGCGGGGGCGGGGCGGCCGGGCTCCGGCCCCCCCC
>VYXD01010892.1:781885-811879 GCA_013397195.1 Hylia prasina
CAGGGGGCGCCGGCAGCGCTGGGGGGGCGGGAGGCGGCGGGAGGAACCCACGGGCCCGCAGCCGCTTCGCGGGGCCTCTGCCGGGGGCTCTGCCCGCCGGGCCCGCGCGGCCCCGTCCCCACCTCCCTGTCCCGGGTGTCGTTCGGGGGGGGAAGTCAGAACCGCCCTCCTGAGCCTCCCGTTCCTCCGCAGGCCGCCGGGACGATGACTTTCCAATGGACGGCGGTGGCTGCCTTCCTGTACGGCGAAATCGGAGTAATTCTCGTGCTCTGCCTGCCGTTCATTTCTCCACTGAGGTAGGAGGACTTCGGTGTGCTGAGTAACACAGCTCGCTCGCTCTTCTCACCAGTTTGGGTTTATTTTACGCCTCTGTTTTCATAAACACGGAGCTTTGCTGCATCTTAAACTAGTTGTGAACAAAGCCGAAGGAATGCTGTTTGGGACTTGAGTATCAGGAGCTGCAAGAATCGCAAGCCTCTTTGAGGAGCTTTATGTTTTTACGCAGTGCTGATTCATCCGACAGCAGCGGTCGGGGTGTCCAGAGGGGCCCCCTGCTTTGCTTCAGCAGGTGGGACGGCTTCTCCCAGAGTTGTGAAGTAGGCAGCGAGGAGGAAGGCATCTGGCTGTAATAAATGAGAGGAGAGTGCGGTTTTTTGAGCAGTTGTCAGTTTTGTGAGGTGCAACTTTATGTTTTGGTGTACACTAGGCATTGTGGGTGCGGAACAGATAAGACGTCAGATAGTCAAAGCAAGCGGCAGACTGTGTGTAACGGCTGCAAGAAATTTGTGATCTCTTGTTTAAAAAAACTAGACTTGAATTTGAAGCAGAAGGTTCAGGATTGCTGGAATAAAACTCTGTAAAACTCTATAAAAACTCATATATAGATAAGGAAAATATTACTACTTTTGGAATACAAATACTAAGAAAATAATAAATTAATGTCAAATAAAAGCACACAGTAAGGGAAAGAAACAAAATGAATTATTAACCCTTACTGTATGCAGAGGCCTGAATTACTGTATTGTCTTGTTTTCTGTAAGTAGCTCTTCAAATTTGGTAATATTATTTCCCTACAGAAAATAAAGCTAGATTCTCTGCAGGAGGCAAGAGAAGCAGACTTATGATTTCTTTTCAGAATATCAGGAAGTCTTAAAAGTACCAAACCCACAAAAAACCCACAACCCCCCAAAGCAACAGGTGGAATGAAACGTTAAAGCTGGTTCTTCTTTTTTAAATGCTGCTTTCTCAGCAGTGCTCTGTAAAAACTCTTGCACGTTAGTTTCCTGCATATTCAGATATATTTAGAATGATGTAGCTTTTACTGGCCTCTTAAGGAACAAGAGTTGTTGTGGAAAGTCTGGATTTAACTACTTAACCCTCTGGTACCAATGCTTAGGCATGTTTCCTCAGCCTAAGAGATTGAAACTCTTCTAAAANCTTTCTTCCCCGCCCGCACCTTTGCCGGGCCGGGCTGGCGGCAGCTCCGTGCCGCCTCCGCCGTGTCACTCAGCCCCGTCCCGGCCTACACCCCGGGGCAGGGCGGAGGCGGCACCGTGTCCGCACAGACACCCCGTTTCCCCCGCCCTGTGCCGGCGGGAGAGACCAGCCCGCGCTTCCGCAGCCCCGGCCGGTGAGGCCCCGCTCCCGCCCCTTGGCCGCCATCAGCTCCGCCGGNGTTTGGGACTTGAGTATCAGGAGCTGCAAGAATCGCAAGCCTCTTTGAGGAGCTTTATGTTTTTACGCAGTGCTGATTCATCCGACAGCAGCGGTCGGGGTGTCCAGAGGGGCCCCCTGCTTTGCTTCAGCAGGTGGGACGGCTTCTCCCAGAGTTGTGAAGTAGGCAGCGAGGAGGAAGGCATCTGGCTGTAATAAATGAGAGGAGAGTGCGGTTTTTTGAGCAGTTGTCAGTTTTGTGAGGTGCAACTTTATGTTTTGGTGTACACTAGGCATTGTGGGTGCGGAACAGATAAGACGTCAGATAGTCAAAGCAAGCGGCAGACTGTGTGTAACGGCTGCAAGAAATTTGTGATCTCTTGTTTAAAAAAACTAGACTTGAATTTGAAGCAGAAGGTTCAGGATTGCTGGAATAAAACTCTGTAAAACTCTATAAAAACTCATATATAGATAAGGAAAATATTACTACTTTTGGAATACAAATACTAAGAAAATAATAAATTAATGTCAAATAAAAGCACACAGTAAGGGAAAGAAACAAAATGAATTATTAACCCTTACTGTATGCAGAGGCCTGAATTACTGTATTGTCTTGTTTTCTGTAAGTAGCTCTTCAAATTTGGTAATATTATTTCCCTACAGAAAATAAAGCTAGATTCTCTGCAGGAGGCAAGAGAAGCAGACTTATGATTTCTTTTCAGAATATCAGGAAGTCTTAAAAGTACCAAACCCACAAAAAACCCACAACCCCCCAAAGCAACAGGTGGAATGAAACGTTAAAGCTGGTTCTTCTTTTTTAAATGCTGCTTTCTCAGCAGTGCTCTGTAAAAACTCTTGCACGTTAGTTTCCTGCATATTCAGATATATTTAGAATGATGTAGCTTTTACTGGCCTCTTAAGGAACAAGAGTTGTTGTGGAAAGTCTGGATTTAACTACTTAACCCTCTGGTACCAATGCTTAGGCATGTTTCCTCAGCCTAAGAGATTGAAACTCTTCTAAAATCTAATACAGCTTCTGGTTTTTTTACAAGCTTGATTGCGAGGAGTTCAGCATTTCGACATAGACTATTGAGTTGTTGTATTATTGTTTTCTAAGCAAAAGTGCAACTATGTAAGAGAACAGGAGTATTATGGGAGTTATAATCATCAGATTATTAATGGCTTATGTGAGGAAACTAGTTGCAAGAATTTCTGCAGGCTGATGTCACAAGCAGAATACTTTGGGAGTATTGAAATATGTTTCACTTATGATGCAAACAGAGTTCAGTGTTTGACTGAAAAGTAAACACGTAAGGTGCAGGTTTACCAAAATTCATTCAAACATTAAACATAGTGCTTTTAGTTATATGAAAGGATAGATTTTTGTGCTTTGTTTGGAGCATTCATCTATTCCTCTGAACAGCGGTTTCCAAATGAGTGAAATCACTTTATCCCTTTTGTGATATTTACAATTATCTTCTTAACAAAACTAGCAGGATCTTGTGGGGTTAAAAGTCATATTTAGCTGCTGTGACAGTACCAGAGGGCAGCAGCTCTGCCTGACACATCCTGGTGACCTGGGAGCTGGTTCTGTCAGCAGTAAGGCATGCATGGTTGCTGACAGGTGGGAAACTGCTGTTCTTGAAAGTTTTGATTTACTCAGTTGTCAGTCTTCACATGGATTTGTTGTTGTGTGTGCATATTTTTTTAATTTTCTTTTTTCAGATTTGCTGACAAGTTTATAAGTTACTGGGGAACAAGTAAATTGACAGTATAAAAATGCAAATACACCAAGAGACAGATCTATTCTACTAGGTATAGAACATGTAAAATGGCGACAAATATAACAGTTTGGAAGTTTTGTATTTGTATGGCTTTTGTCACCAAAAGGAAGTGAAGTTTTAGTAAATGTGAATGTCAGTACTTGTTGAGGAAAAATAAATGTGAAAATGAAACACAGCAGTATTTTCCAGTAAAGACATCCAAATTTATAGCCTGATTATAACTTGGGAGCGTAGTTTATATAAGGTCATACCTCAAAAAATCTCTTCCTAAGTGAAGGTCAGTATGGAGCTTGAAAATTGCATGTTTAAAGAGTTAATGAGTTGGCTTTGTTTGAGTTGTAGCTTGAAGTAAGCTTTTTGTTTGATACAGAGTGTGGTTGCCTGCTGTAAAGAATTTGGATTATATTAGAAGACTTAAATGAGGTTTTTGCATGCACAATGCTAAAACATTTTAATTCTTTCTGGTGGGAGAACTGGAAAGAACTGTAGGAGATGATGCTATAGTCTCATTTAAATTAAATTCATAATAGGTTGGAAACTGCTGTTAGAGGGCAAATTTTAACAGTCTCTGGAAAGTGCAAATAGTCTTAACAAAAATAGGAAATTTTACTTCATATAATCAGATGGTGAGTGGTATGTCTGTGTTACATCCCTGTGGCATGACTAGATACTATTTCATTTGTGCAGTAGCACTGGTTTTAACCTGCAGCAAAGGACAGTAGATGCTCTGTAATCACTTGTTTCTATTCATTTGAGCACATCAGATGTTCTTTCTTTGTGCTGCAAGTGTGACTTCTGCTACAGCCATTCATGCAGCGATATCAAATAGACAACTAATTGTTAAAAAAAATTGTCTACACCACCACTGGCCTCACCAGAAGTCACTTACATAGCCAGAAAATTTATGCTTGGGAAAGAGGTTTTAACTCTTAAAATATGAACACAATATTTATCTTTTTTTTCGCCATTACATGTTAGAATGTAATAACAGCCCTTGTAATTCTGAGTTATGCAGACTCATCTTTGTAGAAGATAAGTCTTCTGAAGAAGGATGGTAGAGAATTTCTGGAAGCTTTTAATTTTATTTGGCAACAAGAGGTATTGGTGGATAAAAATAATGGGATGGGTTTTACAGTTTTTACCCTATCCCTTGTTGTAGTCAGGGCTGAATACAACAAAGTGCTAGCCAAACTATAAGCTCAAATAAAACACTAAAAATAAAATCTGCAAAGTACCTGCTGTCATGCAAAAGACTTGCAAGTTGAACCAACTGTTCTTGCCTGTATTAACAATAAAAAAATAGAAGTTAGATTACTGGAAAAGTTAACATATACCTAAATTATATTGCAGTTACAGCAGCTGTTCAGAGACCTTATACAAGTCTCTTATCAATAACAGGGCTCTCTTCTCTGGGGTTGTAATGCTCTTCTTTTAGTGCTTAATTATTTTTGAATAACACAATTCTATTTTACAGATGGCAGAAGATTTTTATGTTTCCTCTATGGAGCAAAATGGCAGTATTTTGGAACAAGATGTTCCTTACAATAATAGTTCTGTTGATCGTCTTGTTTCTTGGTAAGTGTTAGATAATTTCTTAACAAATGAGCAAAAGAACCATGGTACATTGAGTTTATATCAGTAAACTAATGGAAAGGATTCGGGCCTTGTGTAAGTCAGCTAATTGATTGAAAAGTTATACAATGGAATGAAAGAGGAGAGGGCTAATACTGCATCCACATTGGGAATCCAAATGCAATTGTAATATA
Organism: Hylia prasina; assembly: GCA_013397195.1. Classification (NCBI taxonomy): domain Eukaryota; kingdom Metazoa; phylum Chordata; class Aves; order Passeriformes; family Sylviidae; genus Hylia; species Hylia prasina. The sequence continues at coordinate 787,089 of VYXD01010892.1, forward strand.
CTGAGTGAATGAGAAGGAAAAATGAAGCCTAGTCTAGGCTGCTGCTTGGTTTCCCTTTCTCACACAGGTAAATGAATTTGTTTGACACCAGAATTTGGCTGAGCTGCACCTCATGCAGCAGATGGCACTCTTTCTTTTGGTTGCTGTTGAAATAGGAGACCAGAGTATGTCAAAGCACTGACTGGGCTGTTTGAATACTTTTGCTCAGCACAGATACAAAACAGCTGCTGGCTACATTTGTTATGGGTAGATCGTAAGGTCCATGAAGTAAGAGTAAAGCTTTAATGGTTACCATATGCCTGACTGATTACATTTAATGTCTGTCCTGACTGCTGTGTGGTAAGCATCTCCTGTGTTTCAGTGATGAAAGCAGTTCTCCTGTGTTTCAGGGATATTAAGTAGTTCTCCATGGATAAGTGTTTCCAGTGCCTTAGAATATACATGCTACTTAGTTCCAGGCTACTTGAAATAGAAATAAAAAATGAGTGGTTTTATTTTCTGCTGAGGGAAACGTACAGAGGCACTTACATATATAACAATGTCAGACTAGGCTACAGTATTATAGTCTTAATATTTAAAGTACCAGAAATGTAAATGGACTATTCTGTTATTTTTTAAGATTATGTTTATTATTTTTCATACAAGTAGGCCTTCAGTAAATGGCTTAAGATTGAGAACTAATGTATTTCATTTACTCTGTTTAACTGCTGTTGAAAACTTTGACCAAAGTTTGCTTTTGAGTTGGTGATAGTCATTGATTTTGTGGAGATAGAATAGGGCTAAAAGGAAGCAGTGATGCCCCATACCATGAAGTGATAGGTTACTGCAGGCCTAGACTCTTCCTATGGCACAGGGACATGCATTGTTTGAAACTTCACTTCAGTTCTTTTTAACCGTCTACATAACTTAGACATATGAGAGAGACAGTCATAAGTGATGATATTCACAATGCTTTTCTTTGCAGTTGATTTTGCCTCCCTAGATAAATGCAGCAACAATTTAATAACATCTGGCCAAAATATTCTGTAAGAACATGTCATGAAATGTGTATTTTGTTGATGTCCAGGAGGAGATTTAAGGTGCTGTATTGGTTGTAGGAATTTCTGATGACCTTATGTTAAAGATTGTAATATGAACTCTTTACTAGGTTAGATTTGGGGTTTATGTGGATGCAAGTCCTGCTTAATTTTGTCCTTTGAAAGGTGTTTGCAGTGCACTGACCCTTTTGCAGAACTATCAGGAGTATGTGATGGATGAAAGGAAGCTGAAAGATGTATGAAAGGCAGATGAAAGAAAGCTGAGTTGTAACTTTCCTCCTCCATTCCTTTGATGATCTTGTTACAGTTAGTAGTTACTACTGATTTTACTACTGCTGTGTGACTACGGTCTTCCTATTTTGATGGATGTTAAAGAAACAATTTTCTCCCTCTGTGATTGAAGCATAAAGTAGACCTTTCTGTCATTACTAAAACACATGCAAATCTTAAAAAAAAAACCTCTATGTGAAGCAAGTACTTGATAACATACTACTTCTTTTTGCTTCTCTTCCTTTTCTCTCACTGTTTATCCACGGGGGAATTTCAGCTCCGTTGTCAGAAGTGACATTTTGACACCATAGGGTCTTTGGTAACATCTGTAGAGCGAGTTGCTTTGGCCTGATCCCTGATGGTTTGAAATCCTGTTCAAGCATATTTTGGGCAAGGGTTTGTCATATTTCTGGGAATATGCTAGAGCACTTCATGATTTATCCAGACCGATCTTTAAAATGTACAGATAACGTAACTGATGTCACTGTTCTACTACTGTTTGCTGAGCAGAAAGTCAAAGTACATCTTTCTAGTACTAAAGTCTGGTTTAGCACACATGCACACCCACAGATGTGAATAATAACAGACTGTTTTTGTTTGCAGATGCTGTTAGAGAAGTCAGGAAATACTCATCTGTTCATGTGAATGAAAAGGCTGCAAATGTCAACAGCAGTGCCTTTGATCATATTCAGATGAAACTCTTTCGGTCGCAAAGAAACCTGTATCTCTCAGGTTTTTCCTTATTTCTTTGGCTGTAAGTGTAACATTTTATTAATGTTTACATAGTGTGCTTATTACAGGAACTACTGAACAAAGTAATTGCAAAGTAAAGATCAGAAGGACAATTTCAGGAATTAAAGAATTAATTGTGACCAGGTTGGCAACAAGGCAAGTAAGATCAGGGAAAATAATACCTTACAACTGTCTGAAGATTAGAAGGATGCGTGAGCAACACATGAAAAGAAACATTTTGAATGCTCTAGAAAACAAGTATTTTGCAGAAGCATCTTTGGGGAGCACTCACTTATTTCCTTCCTTAAACTTACACCCTTTGTTTTGCACATGGAAAACTGGAATAAAAAAAACCCTCAAAAACTAAAGTACTGTTAAATAATATTATTATCTGGCAAGCCAGTGTCATTGCACTCTGCTGTGTTAAGAAGCAAAGCTTGACTGACCTGAGCCACTTCAGCTCAGGCTTGAAGTTGAGAACTGTAGGATAATATTCCACCTTTCAAGGAAAGATTCAGCTGTATTTCAGATCAAACACTTTGTGGCAACTTGCCTGCTATGGTGTTATGACCTTAAGTCTGATATCTCTTTCAGGATGTTTAAGTACAGCTACTAAAACAGGGTAAAGGAAAGGACAGTTCTGTACTGCCCACCTGTAGCAACCAAGACTACCTGTGAATCAGTAGCCACAACTACCTGCAGATCTTATCACTTGGGCTGGGAGCACATGAAGTCACTGGACACAGATAATGTGAACAAACAGAAACAGACTTGCTGGTCTAATGATTTCCTATTTGTACATTTTTGTGGTGGCTGGAAAAGGAGTGTTGGTCGTCTTAGGAGTTCCGGAAGTGAGCTTCTTGACGTTGCCTCAATACTCAAGAGGAACACAGAATAAGAAAATCACAGACTTATGACAAACTCCTTCCCCTTAGAGTTATGTGTGGCCATTTTAGCAGACCATTGAGCATAAAAAAAGGTCAAGGAAAATGAATACGAAGCTTGAGCAGAAAAGCTTTGGAAAAAACAATGTGGCTGCAGCCTTGCTCAACAGTGATAGGAATGTATGGAGTTCTTTGTCTTCCTACAGAAAGGTTAAGTAAATATGCACAAATAATGTTTTTAATCTCTGCTCCAAGAGGAATAGCTGGATTGTTTCCTGCACAAGAATTGGAAGCTGTTCTCTCAGGATCCTACTTACATTCAACTTCCAAGGAAGAAAAGTTGTCAAGTGACCCCAGCAAATTATTTTGTATAAAAGCTCTGCTCTTGAAGAGGTTTGCTTGAGGTTTTTTTGAGCTGCTAGCCTTTCACCAAGATGTGGGATAAATAAGCACTCCTCCAGTAGTCACTAGATAAAAGGACTTGTCTTAGTAGAGCTGTTTTGCTTATTCATGAGACAGACAAAATGTCTGCCAGAGAAGGGAGGGGAAAGTGTTCCTTGGATCGCCTTATCCTGTTGTACTGCTATACCATCACCCAGCCAACTTGAGACCCCATCTAGTGTGAATGGGTAATTGGATGCCCCTAGTTCATTCTTTATGTCAGCTTTGGTTCATTTTAGCACGTCAGCCAATAGGAGAATTCCACAAGAATGGTGTATGGACATTGATAAAATTGAGGAGGCTGGGAGCTTGTCACTTCTGGCAAGATAACAGCAGTTGTGGGGTTCAGTGATTTCAGAGTATTTGATACAGGTGAGGAAAAGTACCTGTCATTGGGGGTACTAGGGCAAGCTGAGCCCCTCATCTGCAAACTGTGCAGGTCGTAGACCCTGGAGACTGTCCCCTCGGTGGGACGAAGACACCCCTCTGCTAGTCTGACCTGGTCCTCTGTTAGCCCGTGCTGAACCAGAGGGGGGTAAGAAGGGCTGAAAACTAAAGGAAATCTTACAGGAGCCCACTGCTCATTGGCACCTACTAGGAGAGTCCGCAGGGTATGTAACATCACCCCCAGTAGTGGAAGATACACCTAGGGAGTGCTTAGGCCAATTGGGCATATAAAAGTCTGGCATCCTAGGCTGGCAGAAGGAGTTGGCCAATGTCATTGCAAGGCTTAGTTTGAAAGGTTATGATTTGGGAGGAATCCTTGTGACTGCAAAAAGGCAAACATTGCACCTGTCTTCACAAAGAACAAAAAACAGGATGTAAGAAACTAGAGACTGGCCTCCCTGGAAAGGTTATGAATCAAATCTTACTCAAAGACATCTTCAGGGACATGAAGGATACAATGACTTGGAACAGCTGTCACAGATTTACTTAGGGAAGATGATGTCTGAACATCCTTGTTGCCTTCTGCAGTGAGATGAATGGCTGTGTGGATAAAGAGCAGAACATCCCTTTTGCAAGACCTTTGACATCTTGTCTTTTAGTATCCTGATAACCTAACTCTGGAGATACACAGGCAGGAGAAATGGAAAAAAAAGCCGGTGGGAAATTCCCTGGACCTTTGAGCCCAAAGGATAATAACGTTGTGGATTTCAGCTCCTCAGGGATCGGTAATGGGCTCAATATTGTTTCATCTCTTTGTTAACAACATGGATGATAGGATTGAGTGTGCTCTCAGTAAGCTCTCAAGGTATCAAATCAGAGTGGTTGACATCTTGGAGAGCAGTGCTGCTTCTCAGAGGGAGCCAGAAAGGTTGAAGAAATGTGCTGACATAAATCTCATGAAGCTCAACAAAGACGAATGCAAAGTCTGACATTTTAGTGGATAATCCTGTTCAGCATCCGGGCTGGGGACTGGCTGTGTGGGTGGGTAGGAAGCGGTTTTGCAGGAAAAAACGTGGGGATCCTGGTAGAGAGCCAATCATGTATTGAGCTGGGATGGCAAGGATGTAGTTAGCAGGTCAAGGAAAGTGGTTATGCTGCTCTGTCTGTGTGTGGTGCTGCAGTTGCAGGACTGAAGTCCAGTTTTAATTCCTCAAAATCTGGAGTACTGCAGTGGGGTACAGAGAAAGTTGGAGGCTGAAATACATGACTTGTGAGGAGATGATGAAGGAGCTTTGCTTTCAACCAGAAGAGACTTTGAAGGGAAAATCCTATTGGTTTCTATGTCTGTCTAGTAGTAAAAGAGATGGATCCAGTTCATCTCAGTGGATGCAAAAAGGAATGACAAGAGGTAACAGGAAGCTGAGATGTTCCGGCTTGTGGTAGAAAAGTACTGCTGCTCTCAAGAGCAGTCAAACACTGGAACAAGGACCCTGAAGATGGTAGGAGCTCAACTGGACAAACCTCTGGAATCTGCTCAACCTGTCGGGCTTTTCATGAGATGGAAGCCTCTTTCAAACTGCATGATTTTGTGATTCTCTTTTAGTTATGATGTTTTAATGACTCCTGCATCTGTAAGTTAATAAGTAATGATAAATTTGCAAACCGGTGGAAAAGTAGGGACATGGGGACCTTAACTTTGTTGTTAACCCCCAAAAAAGTAAGAAAAGGAGCTTTCAATGGAAAAGCAAGGGGGTGGAGGGAGGCTTAACTTGAAAAGGTCTGTTAATACTCTTCCAGTTATGCAAAAGCCAATTACCTGGATTTTCATATTTCTTTGAAGAGCAGCTGCGTAGTTACACTATAGGCATTAATTTAATTCAGTGTTATGTTGCCTTGATTCAGCAACATTTGGAAGACCTCAGGATGAATAATGAAAACAGTGATGCAAAGAATCAAGGGAGGTATTTGCAAAGCTTAGACTTGAAGTGCCATATCAGTGCTGACATCCATGTGTTCTGATTTAAGTGTATTGACAGTACTTTGAAGATTATTATGTTCATACTGCTAATTTTATTCTTGCAAGGCTGTTTATGTAGTTGTGTGATTTTTTTTTTTTTTTTTTTTTTCACTGTACTCGTTGCCATAACATGTTTGGCTCTTGTGTTTGGAGATGAATCCTGTTAAAAATACTGTGTTATGTAACAGTATTTAAACAGCCTTTAAGCAGTCAGGTCTCTGACCCCTTAATGGCTGTGGGTATTTAGAAGGAGGGAGGTTCTGTATCAAGTAAAAGTCAGAATGTCAATGGATGAAAATTTTTCAGTCTCTCTTGGTACTATTATTTGTCATCGATGAGCCTGGATGTTTCCCTTAAGGTGCTTAAACAGCCCTCTTCTGGTTTTGTTTATACATCTACTGCGGGGAGAGAAAAGGGCTTGTTTTGGTTTATTGGATTTTTTTGTTTGGTTTGAGTTTTGTTGTTTTGGTTTTTGCTTGTGGTTTGGGTTTTTTTAATTATTTGTGTTGTAAATTACAGTTCTGTTCACTGTTTTTCTTCACCAGTGTATTGAGACGTACTGTTACCCTTCTTACTCAGTTGGCAAAAGAGATGGCGTCTCATGCAGCTCTGGAAACACAAGTAAATGATGCTACTGAGGCAGCCAAAAAATACATGGCCGAGAACGAAAAGCTGCAGGAGGTATCTTTGAGCTTCTTCAGTAACTTTGTTTACAGCAAATAGTTAGTACAACCTACTCTGAGGATGGTTTGCTACTGAATGCTTGTTCATTTTATTCCTTCTGGTTGAAAAAAGAAGAAAAATATTTTTACAATATGTAATTCAGAATACTGAAAACAAATTATAGTAGCATCTTATTAACAAAGTAAACCAAATAAATGAAGTTCTGTCTTTCCAGTACAAATTTTGTCAAAGTAGTAATAGATTCTTAATATATCTCTCTGAATTTAGTCATAACAGATTAGAGGGAGACACTAATTTTATTCCTTTAATCACAAACAAATGCTGGTTTAGGCTGTAGCAGTCCAGGATGAAAAAGCCTACTATAACTGTTTTCATGCTGACTGTTTCTTCTTAATAGGATTTTCTCCAGTCCTGAATGTATTTTCTAACTTGTAAAATGAATCTTTTCTATTTAATGTGTTTTGTATTATTCTATCTTTTTATGGTAGGTTGGTCAATTTCAGAATACTTCCCTTTCTTAGTAGGACACTGTTGTAGTATTAATAAGAATACTAGCAAAAAATTCTTACTTAAAAAAACTACCAACAGACTGAAGAGATGTTATTTTTATACAAAGAATGATAAGGCTGTGGTTCAATACAAAACTATTCAGGAAGGAAAGGCATCAAAGATAATTAAGATAAATGTATGAAATCTTTTCTTATAACTGTTTGGTTTGACTTCTGTTTGAAGGGACTGAAACCTCATCGAGGCATAGGAAGGCTTTTAGAGTCCAGCACATTGTCAAAACTAAATTCCCTGTGGGTGTGTACAGGTTTCCTTCCAGTTTGTCTAAAGCAGTGTCTATGGTTACTGGCACTGTCACTTTTTTGTAATAAATCTTTGTAGGAAGACTCTGGACAAAAGGTACTAGAGAGGATACAAAAAATCCAGTTGTTTGAGAGGTGTTGTACAACAAGGATCACTAGTCTGTGTTAGGTATTTCCCACATATAAAATGATTACAAAATTTGGGAATTTGGTATTTTGTCAAAACGATACGAATTCTTCCCTGAGCCATGGAATTTGTCTCTTTACTGCCTACGGGTACGTTTTTCTTTCCTCTCTGTCCTGTTGGGATTTTGCCAAAAGTCCTCTTTTTTGTTCTGCTTTCACATTCTCTTAGCAACACATTCTCTTAGCCGCTTGTAAATGATAGCCAGAAATTGGAAACTGTAGTCCTATCTGTTTTTATTTGTGTGTTTGCCTGGTTTGCAAAAACACAGGTAGCCACAGGTACTGGCAACATGCTGTGGCTGGATCTCCATTGTGATGGGCATGGGAAGTGTTCAGGGTTGGAATACTTTAACTTTTTAGACACCCTATGGTTTAGGCTTCTTTGTGGCTTGGCCCCTGCATTTGTGTTTATTTACAAGTGTGTTTCATTCCACTGTTAGAGAGAAGTGAGAGCAATTGTATATAAGGCACTGGCTGCAAGTATAAATACTGAGAGTTTACTCTGGTGTGCAAGGTCTGCCCTATCACCTGTTCAGAGGTTCCATGGAGAACAGGACTTAAGATAAATGTTTACAGAAATAGTTGTTTGCATGCTAGTAGAAAGAGGTGAGCACAAAGCAAAGAAGACAGTTGGCTGTGGTTTTGTTACCCAGCAGTTAAATGTCACCTCTTTGGTTAAATAGCTTCTGGAAATTTTTTTTCAGCTCTGTTCCTTTGATTGTTTACCAGTCTTTATAAACAGTTCTTTTTCTTCCTAAAAGAATCTTTACCCTTTGCTCCTGCCTGTGCCTGGTAAGCTCTGATATTGCTAGTTCACCTAACAGCTGTTTGACTCAGTTGTTTTACTTTTCTTTTCCCATTAAGCATTTAGCACTTTTTTTGCTATTGCAGAGATGACTTGTGGTTAGATAGTAGAAGCTATATGATAAAAGGATCTTATTATGGAATCTAATCTTACACCTTAAGAGGGTGCATAAGCATAGTAGTGCCAACATTTTTGGAGTACAGGGAATGTATTGGTTTCGTGTCAAGTGTTTACATGGCTCTTCCTGGATTCTTTCCTAGTTTTTGTCTTGCATTTCACTGGAAATCAAATGTGGGTATTGGAACTATTATGAAGATTGAAGTAGCTGCAAACCTACAAGGAGAGAATTAGAACCAGTTGCACATAAGCATGACAGCGTTCTGTCACTGACAGTCCCAGTGTGTATCTTCTGAAAAATCCATTTTATAACCTAAATGAGAGTTGTGCACTTTTTTTTTTGATAGAGATGTGCAAAGTACTCTTACACAGGAGATAACACCATTCTGTTACAAGTATGCCATTACCTAGAACACTGAGCTTGTTTATTTCCTTTTTTTTTTTTAAATTGGGAGGATATTTTTCTACAATGACTATCTGCCTGCAGCAGGTTGACATCTGATGAAACCTAATGCTTTGCAAGATCAGGGCTGACATTCCCTGGATATCTTGCATTAATATCAGACTAGCGAAAATAAAATTAATTGCAGCAACTGTGGTTTTTAATAGGCTTTGAGTGGAAGAGGAGATGCTAAAAAGAAAGAGTCAACAGATGCAACTGAGGAAAAGTTGAAGGAGGAAGTTGAACATTTGAAAGCAGAGCTACAGAAGACATCACATGGTGAGTATTAGTTAGGACTTCTTTGCAAATAAGAAAAAGATGATTTCAACACTGAAAGTAAAAAAAAATTTCTAGGTATAGCATGAACTAACTTCATCTGTTTCCAGAACACTTGGCATGGGATTTCTTCACATTTGACTAGGAACTGACAAAATATGCCACTGCCATCCCAATATTTTAGTAAATGTGTTCATTATGAAAATATGTAAGCTGTAATTGGAATACCTTAGTTAAGTTGTAATTTTTAACAAGATGGACTGATATATTTATATGGTGTTGACTTGTCTAAGACATCAATGTCATGACCAGGGTCTGGAATCATTTATAGATTGCTTATAGGCATCAGTCTGATCTTTCATGTCATACAGAGCAGCCATTCTCCCTGTATAAAATGGGGAGGTATTGTGGTTGAGGTTTTTTACTAACATAGGGTTTCTGTCAGACAGCAGAAAAGTCCTTGACTAGTATTCTAAATTTATACATGTTCTGCAGCTGAGGTGTTAAGATGTTAGCTTTTTTAATACTTTCTTTGTTTACAAGGGAACATACCATGCAATTTGTAACATAATACTTTTGTTAGCAGCTTCCGTGTTTAAGGTTTAGGTTGTCAAAACTGCTTTATAGGCAGCCCAAATTGAGACAGAAGCAGATTTTACCTGTTTGGTTCTGTCTTACTGGGATCTCAAGGTGTGTGATGCCTGTGAGCACCTGCTCATCTGAAATCAGTGTTTCAAGATAACACTGCCTGCGATCTTGTAAACATTAATCAGATGTTCAGATGTAACAAAAATACAGATTTTCCTGGTACGAGTTTGCATGTTATCATCCAAACATTGCCCCACTTTCATATTGCCTAGCACAGCTACAGCACTGTAAGAATAAATTTTTCAGAAATATTTCATGAATCCTTTTTCACTGTCCACTGGGAATTCAAATAATAAATGTAAACCAGCTGTTTTCAGCTGGGCTTGAAGCAACAAGAATCTTTAAATAGAGAGTCTCATTAGTTCACATTCTCAGGCATGTTTGATGGTTGGTTTTCCCCTCTCCTGCTGTTTTCTTGAAGAAAGAGGGGAAAAGTGCCTTTGAAGTTACAGGATCAATGGAAAATTTAAATGCTTATGTTTTATTTAAACTAACTGGTGGTATGTAATACTAATATAATGTAAGCTTTTCAGTCAGGAATGCTAGAGAAAGCTAAGGAATAAATACACTTACCTCATGCTGCTTCAGCTTCATTCTCCCCATGGGATGTTGTCCATCCAAGAGATGTATAAATTAAGGCATGCTTGAATCTTTTGTTAGAGCAAAAATTGTGGAGAGGGTCTTTCTAAGGAATGAATAGGAAAATATTTATAGCCCTTCTCCTGATGCTACCCCCCTCATTGCCAAAAACCCCATGGGTGGTATGGGAATTACCATGGGCAGCTAGGTGGTGTTGAAGTATGTCTGTCTTACCTTTTCATGAGTTTTCTTATATGTTTGAGCAAATTGATAGCCAGAAAGCTTAAAGTACTTGATAAGAACAACCACATCTGTAGATGCAGCTTTCTATAGAGTGTTAGAGAGCATGAATGAAATTGACTGTTTCCTTTTGAAATTCCTGTAACTGGGTAGGTGAATGTTGACTGTCATGTTCACTAAGTGTGAGCAATGCATTTCACAGAATGAAAGCTGAGATTGGAAAGTTTGCTTTGCCTCTTCTAAGCAATTTTTTTCATGCTACTGAGCTCACATGACTAAAGTAACTTTTTCTTTGTGTCTGTAAAGTCCAATCCATGAAATTGTGGGTGGAGAGGTGAAGAGTGTATAGGGCGTCACCTAATAATGAAACAATACAAAACTAGTATAAAAATGAAAACTTTACTGGTTTTGATTTTTGAGGTTTTCTTATTGTTTGTTTTTCAGCTATGGTATTATTAAGAGTCATAAATTTGGATTTTGTTCTTGGTTGGTTGGGGGTTTGTGTTTGGACGTTTCTTTGCTGCCTGAAAGCAAAAAAGCAGTTTCAAATATCCATTGCTCTGGTCTGGGACATTTATTAAGCTGCTGATGCATGGTAATACATTATTTTAGAGTAGGCCATGAGTTGAAAGGTGGTTTAAGTTAGTATAGCAGCAGGCAGGAAGAGTCCTAAATGTTCACTTACTTCACATTTAAGGAAACAGTTTAGTATCAGATTAGTGCTGTGACTTCAAAGGTCATGCAGATTTCCTGTAAAGTTTTGAATCAGTATTTATGACTAGCAGAGGAAATACTGTATGTCTCCTCTTTCTAAAATTCTGACTAAAATTATAGTGTAGACAGTTTATTGCATACTTTCAGGAGACTCATCTCTAGTTCTTCAAGTTTCTACCTTTTACAGAAAACAGAGACTACTTTTTTTCCTCCTCACTTAACAGTGAAATCCTAAGACCTCATTGCTGTGCTTTGAACAGGTGGGGAGGAAGAATCAAAATATAAGACTGAGAAGTGAAATTAGTAAAATATGAGGAAAGGTTGGAAATTAATTTTAAGGGTTTTGACCAAAATTGCTTTCTTTTCAGGCTTGACTTTTCTATTACACTTGATGCCTTTTTTTGCTCTATTTTGGAAATGAAGCAAGGTAAACTAGTTCCTCACTACTCTTTTGCAGACCCACATATTGTTGTCAGGGCTTTATAGGCACCCAGCAGTGGGGCGAGCACTTTGAGAGCCTAAATCCATTTTTAGCATACCTAGACATGTAATAACATGACTGTTTAGAAACCTTCTGAGATGGTATTTTATTGATACACATATATTATGAAAGTCTTGTTGATATCTACTTGTAGCAATACCCAGTACAGATGTGAGAATGTTTCTCCTGCTACACATTAAACATATTTCTAAAAAAATATTGGTTCAGATAATTAAAGGTTCTCAGTATGGCTACTGGCCTAGGACCAATAGTAATTTTCTGGGGAAAGAGTACATGCCATGATATTGTTTCATTTTGATGATTTGGAAAACCATTCAAAGAAACACAACAAAACAAATTACCTGCAGCTGGGCATGAGATTAGACCTGAGAGAAATTTTATAAAGCCTTTTGTCCTTGCAGTGGTCCTTGTGCTGGGGCAGGAACAGGGTTTCATGAAATATATACTGGCTCATCAAAGTCATTTAGGTGCTTTTGAGCTTCCGTTCAACTTTTTCTGAAAATACTCTGATTTTATGTTGTTATTATAGGTGTATGGTGGGGCAGGAGGAAATTCTAATGGAACTTTCATGCATTCTTTAAAGAGGTTTGTTTTGTGTAGAGACTGGCACAAATGTTCTTTGTTTCATAGCTGCATAGTGTTGTAGGAGACAGGAGGGAGGAGAGCAGCAATTCGTGTGGAGGGCTGGTTTTGAAATAACTTCTAACTATTGGTTACTCTAGAAAGTATGCATGTACAGATGTACAGCTCTCATTTAAATGTGAAGATTACTACATGTTTGAAATGTGTTAAAAAATATGGATATTGGGAAAACATTCATAAAACTGCTGCAAGGGAGAGTTCAGTTTGGCCTTGGTGTTGCTGGCTAGGCTAGTGCCATGTATGAAAACTACACTGAGCTTCACAGATGCACTCTGGTTTTTAAAAACAAGTAAGTTTATAGAATTGGCCACAGTCTTGTTATTTAGCCAATGGCAGAGGGAAGTTGAGAAACAAGGTCTGTCTCAACCTTATTTTTTACAAAACCGTGAGATGATAACCAAGGGTGGGATCCATTGGAGTGTCACATGCAGCAAGAGTTGATACTCACAATTGTTGATTGGAAGAGATGGCTGCATACAGCAAGCAGGGGTTTATTATACGAGGCTGTTTATGCCATCCCATGATGCTGTAACATCCCTTTCCTAACAAAATTTTGTTTGAGGTTGCAAATGGTACTTGCAGCAAATCAGTAAATTTTTTGGCCCTGCCTCCTCATTTTAAATTCTGACCATTATATCTTAAGAAGGGAATTCAGAATTAGTACGGAGTTATTTGACTGGAGTTGTGTTCCCAGCCTTACAGCATGTTTGTTGGCAGATCTGTTGAGCCGTCAGTGCCTAAATTCTTAAATGTGAATAGCTCTTTTTTAACTTGAAAACTTAAGAGAGGGCTCTTTTTTGCTCTTCAGCTAGTCCAAATCATTTGGGTTGTAGGCTTGTATTGTGAGCAATGCTAATGTAAGTTCCAGATCGTTTCCTTAGTAGCAAGCACCGTAAGTCAAGTGATTTAGTCAGACCGGGACTAGTAGTTGTGCAGGGAAATGCCCAAAGAATTATTAGTTGTTTTTGTTGCTGTTTGGTTTTTGTTTTAGTGTTAGGTTCTCCATCGTTGTTGAAATGAGAAGATCATAGAAATGCTACAGCTACTGGGCTATGGTAATGTCGCTCCTCAGAGCAGTTTCATTCCTCATCTTAAAATTCAGAGCAATCTGAAGAAAACCATCTCTCCTGGAACAGGATTCAGAGAATGTGGTGAAAGGACATGTTCTCTACTTTTCCCAGACCATACATGTTACATTAGTTTTTGGACCTTCAGTTATAAATAAGTGTAAAGGGATAAAGTTTTCCACAAATGTCTTCCCTTGAACTACTGCTCTAGGAATAGTTTGTTGCCTTTTCTTGGAAGGAGAAGGAATGGAGAAGGATAGCCTACCTCTTGTAGTACTGAGGCTGGATTCTGTGTTTGGAATTTACTGATTATTCCTCTCAATGTATGCATTAATGTAGAAGCAGCATCCTCACCTCCTGCCCATTCATGCATTGACTTGGTGGGAGGCGTCAGCTGTGGGGGCTTGCTTGCTGCCAGTCCAGCTGTTGTGCTGCTGTGAGGCAAAGTAACAGGCCAGATGGAAGCCAGAAATAACAACTGAGTGTACTGTGCACACAAAGGATCTCCTGTTTCCTGCTGGATCCGTGTTCACATGATAGGATCCATATGACAAGCAGTGTACCTGGTGGACTCGGCAGTGCTCGTGCAGCCGCAGAGGAGCTGGGCGCTGCTGTGTGGGCACTCCAGTGCCTCACAAGGCATCCAGGGAAATGGGTGCACTGAGGAATTCACGTTGTCAATGACATGATGCTCCTCCTAATTGTGCGGCTCTGGCAGGAATGAGTCTGGATTTGGCGGTTTGTTGATGTTTTGGGGTTTTTGTCCATAGCCAACACAGGTGGAAAGGACAATCTGTTCTTTGCTTTTTCGACTTCTAGGGTTAGATGAGGTATTTCTGTCATACATCTGTTTTGGTCAAAACATGAAAACAATGCAGTAGCTTGTTTGCTTTCTTGGTTTGTAGATACTTTCAGATATTTTGTTCATGTTTTAAAGATAAAGCAGTGTTTAGTTGCAACTGAAGTATTGTGCAGCTACTTATAAATAACTAAATAGTATTAGATCAATAACATTGAGTTACAACTTCTTCAGAAGTGAGATATTATTAATTTTTACTATACTATGTACAAGAATGTTCAAACAAAAGCAAGATTTATCTTTCTAATTATCAGATTCTGGGAGAAGTGAAATAGCATATGTATATTTCTTTTGTCTACAACTCAAAATTCATGAGTTTATCAAATTGTCACAAGTTTATTTCATTGATATCCAGATTTTACTACTAAATATTTTAAACAGTACTGAGATCAGAGAGAGAGTAAATGCAGTGGGGTTTGACTTGTCACTTGTGTGGAAATGAAAGTTATTCCAAATACCAAAACCTTCAGAAAATCAGTATTGATGATGTCAAGAATGACTTAAAGGATGAAGGAAAACTGTGTAAGAATATGGAAATGAAAGAAAGCATTTAAAGAGAAATTATGAGTTTTTAATCAGGTTGGAATCAATAGACAGAAGTCTTACTGACTCGAGTGAATCAGAATTTCAGGGTAGGTAAAAGTCCTGTTACAGGAAAACCACTTGCAGAGTTCTGAAATGAGAATTTTTTTCATCTATGCATTCAAATTAATTATTTAAAAATAAAAGACATTCTGAGTGAGGGAGTTCTCCTTCTTACATGTAGGAGAGTGGTCAAATCTCATTTCCTGATGTTTCAGGAACTATCACCCAAAGAGAAATCTGGTTCATACCAGACTGCTTGTAACTCAGTGCTTAACAGAAACCACATCTACCTCCTCATCTTTTCAGAACAGACTTTTGGAGGTGCTGCAATTCTTGAGTGCAGTGGAGGTCTCTGGGAAAGAAGTCTCTCTCAGGCCGTTCACAGTCAAGGGATAGATTCACACTTTTGGAACAAGGAAATTTGCAAATGTTCTTTTTTTATTTGTGCCATCGTATTTGGTTGTTTGCATTTAAGTGGCAGTGTGAGGCAGCCTTACTAGGTCATTAACATAATTTCTTTGTTTTCACATGAATAGATCAAGATTTAGACTATGCCTGTGGTGGTGCATCAGAGAAATATAATGATCCCCAAGATACCTATAGCAGAGGAATATGAAAATGTCTAAATGACCTTATGTAACAGCTTAGGACTAATGGCTT
The DNA here is from genome assembly GCA_013397195.1 of Hylia prasina. Lineage (NCBI taxonomy): Eukaryota > Metazoa > Chordata > Aves > Passeriformes > Sylviidae > Hylia > Hylia prasina. Next base: position 802,672 of record VYXD01010892.1, read on the forward strand.
TATGACACTTTGTGATGTTTTATCCTGCATTGTAAAATAGCCCCTATGGAGTCCTAGGCTGTTTGATACTGCAGCATAGATGTGCTCTCAATTTGTGTTGAGATAGAGTAATAATTACTTTTTGCTCATGTTAAAAACCTGTTCAGAGTTGCTTATCCACCCAACACCATTTCTGCCTTTTCATCCATAAACTGATGCTGCTAACCAATTACCTCATGCATGGTAAAATTCAGAACAGGATGAAAAGGTGGGGTGAGGTCTGTGCTCCTGTAATCATGTATCATCTTCCTCCTTACTGTATTTTATAGATGGTCTCAGTTGCTGTGTGAAAATCTTGCCCAGTGTTTGAGTTCCCTCCTATTTTTAAGAGGTCTGACAGTTTTGATTTTGGAGTTGCAGTTTCTTTTTTCTAGAACTCTCTCCTGCAATGTGACAGAACACTGTAGTCATCACTAACTAGTCACCTCTTTCAGGAGTTTATTGATCTCACTCCTACCTTTCTTACAGGCCCTTCCTGTTCCTCATGCTGATCTTTCTGAACATTGGCCATTCTCTTTCCACTCCCTGTCCTCAGCTTCTCTTCCTGTGTTCACCTGTGACACCTGTGTTAAATTCTAAGCTTTTTTAGAGGAAGGACTGTCTACTGCACTGGAGCCCTAATGCACATCTAGGGCTCTGAGGAACTGCAGGAATACAAGTAATAATTAAAACACCAATTCTGATATTTTACAGCTTTCCATAAGGCAAAAACTGAAGTGGCTGCAGTTAAAAAGCAATCTGAAGGCCTTAAAAGAGAGTATGATCATCTGATGAAAGAATTTGAGCAGCTTCAGGTAGGTGGCTCTGGATTGCCATACAAGCACTGTGTTTTGAAATTGTACCAGCAAAATTCTGTTTGTTGGTATTTGTTGTCCAAGAGAATTTACCAAAATCTTTGGGATTGCTTAAAGTCAAAACTGGCAGCATTCCTTAAACTTCTTCAAAGTTTAGGAATACCTTTTGCAAAGTTATTAGCATTTTCTTTTTTGCACTTTGATTGACAAAGCTCAGGTTATCATTAGCTTCAATTTTACTGTTACTTGGAAAAGAAGATTCAGATGGTTTTACAGGTGTGATCAAACTGAAATACTTTAAGAAAATTATAGGAGGTGTGGGGGTGTGTGTGGCAGGGAGAGTATATACACAATTTATAAAAGTAATTTTATTTTGTTTGCTCTTAAAACATGCTTTTGCAATCCCAGGTTATAAATGTTGCAATACTGTTGATACACAGGGATAAAAAACCCAACAAACAGCCTAGGCTAAAAACAGGCTACTGTAAAATTCAAACTGAAGTACAAAAAAACCGAACCATATTAAGCAAAGTTCAATTAGCTGTTTGATTGAGTTTCTTATGTGTGTGGCTATATTACCTATAAGATACCCAGTCAGTATTTCTTGTAGAGCTGGAAGTCTGTACTTCTGAGTTGTCTGACAAGTGTTCATATGCTCCATACCCAACATCTGTCTCAAGCAAAATTCAGTAAAAATGAAAGTTAGCCTATTTACAGTAGTGGTCTTGGGAGAAAATAAATTATCTTTAAAATTGTGGTGACCTGCTTTTCAAGAATAAAAGTATCAGTCCTGTATTAATTTAAAAAAGGCAGTTTTGACCTGGTTATAATCTTTTTTCCTGTACTCTGTGAAACCACTTACTCATTCCCAGCCTCACCCTGTATTTCTATAGAGATTGCTCAACTGATCTCTGTGTTCAATTCAAGACCACCATGCATGGCCTGTCCTTGTTGTGCTTCCCTGTGTGTTGAGCCATAGTAGTCCTGCTGCATTTCTAACAGACTTGTGGTCTAAAACACACATCCTTCCCATCTTCTGTTTACCTCTGAGTGGAAAGAACAGAAGGTACTGAGCACATGTAGATGCAGCTCCCAAGGATAAATGAGTTGATAGAAGAAAATGTTTTCTGCTGAGCTTGCTGCACAGCTCAGCTGTAACACCAAAGGGAGCAGAACTAGGCTGCACAGCCTTGACTGCTGGCAGCAGCAGCTCAGATGTTCTGTGGGGCAGTCTTGATGGGACTGCAGCTTAGAAAGGTGTATGGTGAACAAATCAGGTGTGACTGCAAAGGGGCAAAATGCAGTGTCTGGAGGCAGTGGTTTCTGATCTTGCTAAACTTAATTTATTTTTAATCTGTCTCTTTTCAGCAAAATTTAAATAAAGCAGAAGATAAGAAGGACCTGTAAATGCATCAAAGATGGATGGCATCGCTACACTTGCTTAAAGGAGACAAGTCTTGTGCTGTTGATGTTCCTGATGCATACCTGAAACAAAACTTGATTTTTCTGAAAAGCACATGCATTGCAGGTCACTATTCAGATCCCTCTAATATATCAGTTGCCAAAATGTTCTGTGTTGCAAATAAAAAGTTACATGGCTTACCGGATTTACCACGAAGTTTGTCACTGCTCTTGTGAGGAGAAACTCAAAAATCTTTCAACTCCACCCGGAGAAACCTGTTTTCCAAGCTTTTTCCTCCCATAATGGTAACAGATCACCATTGCTTGTAGCATTTGAGTGAGGTTGTATATCACTCTAGATCATAAAAACAATTACTTAAACCTCCTTTGAGCACCTGTTTGGAGTCTTACAAATTCAGTTCCCAGTGGGTTGAAGAAGGCTGAAAGCTTTTTATCAGTGGAAAACTGAATGACAGTTAGTCTAAGGAAAATAAAGAAAGAAACATTGCATTTCTAAAATCCACCTCGCTAGCTTGTGACTTTCACTTTAGCCACATTGATTTGAGTGTATTTTAACAAACAATATTTTGCATGCCTCTGGTTTATTTTTCTTTAATATATTGAGATATTTCAGTTTTGGGTTGGCTGGTATTAGCAGTCTTTATTTTTACACTCTTTACATTGGTTTACTCCTTATGTACCATCTAACTTCTTTTGCCTCGCTAAGTAAAAAACCTTTTTAAATGTAGATTGTTTGGTTTGTTCTGTTTTGTTTTCATGGATACAATACCTCAAATAAATGTGCACTGTTTTGCATAAGACCTTTTTGGAAAGTTGTTTTATTTGTTATACTGAGTTAGTTGGTTCCAGTTTATTTTTGAAAATTTGATATGTTTGTTATATTAAAGGGATTGTTTAAGTTCATGGTTTCTGGATTTATTTTTGTAAATCTCTCCCAGTATACTGTCTCATTATAGTTATTAGTAAACAAATTACTAGGAACTAGGAACAAAACTACTAGGCACTAGGAACAAAATATACTTGTAACTTGGTGATGTTTAACTCTTGAAAATATAGTCTTCATAGTGGATGTTTTGCTTGCTCTGGAAATAGGATTTGTTTAGCTTAGAATTTAGACACAGCTTATCAAATAGTATAAGGCATAATAACATACCATGTTAAATAAGAAGGCATATGTTTTTTAAAAATACTTTATCCTTGCTGAAGTAGAACAGAATGTGTTTTCAGAGATTCTGTGACACTCGAGATTTTTCTTTTATTATTCAAATAAAAAACTTCAAGGAAAAGGTACAGATTTTTCACACCTGCATACACGTTTTGAAGATGTAGTTGAATGCATCTTTGGGGTTTTTTCCCCACCCGTTTCTGAAATATTTAAAATTGTGGTGGAATGTTATCTCCAGTCAGATCCAAAGGTTCTGGTTGGGAGCCTTGGAGGTATAACAAGTGCTGGTTTAAAAAACAGAACAAAAAAACCTCACGTTTCTTACTTCAAGACACCAAACAAAAGCTAATAAATCTGGCTTAATATTTATTGATATTTACTCAAATTTCAAACACTTCTTCTGCTAGTATAGGTAGATAATGGGGTAGAAAATCAGAAGCTTTTAATGAATGATGTGCACTGTGCTTTTCATCCTTAAAAAATTATCTTAAAAAAGAACATGGAATAAAAATGCATGGCTGTGAATGCAGTAATAGTACTGATATTTCTCCTTGAGAAGGAATGCTGCTTTACACTGTTTTTTGCTGTAGAGCATGACTGAAATGTGAAGGAGTACAGGGTGGTATGCACTGTTCCCTTGGAGCTGGAATGAAGCTGGGTATTTTCAGACATGCAAACATGCATTCAACACATCATAGACACATGCTGTAAGACATTACATAGAAAAGCTTGATATCAGGCCACAGGGAAATGTTCCCTGCATTGGTTGTTCCTTAAACACACGGACTTTGTATTTTGCCTCCGTTCACTTCTGCCATGTTCCTTACTTGGATCCTTTGTCAGGTTTCCCTATCACAGAGTATGACAATCATCATTTTTGTACTTGTCTATTGTGGACGGTCACACACATGTTTGGGTTGTATTATCACACTTCCAGCTCTTTGGAGGCCCAGACTTGTTCACAGAAAAATAGCCTTCTGTTATTCAGATTAAAATTATTTTGTAGATTCTGCTATGTAGAACTCTATTCTTGAAAGCACATGGGTTGTGTAAAATTGGAAGTTTAAATAGTGTATCTGGAAATTCTAGTAGGTGGCAAATCCTTGTGAATATTTTGCATTTGCATTGTTTCACATTATATCCTTTCAGGGCTGGTGGGAGTCTGGGTTGAACAACTTTAACTACAGTTCTTTCATTGGTAATGTTTTAAGTTATGGTTGATGTACAAGGAAAGAATGAATCAAAATTTCATGCTTTTATCTCCTGATCTTTCAGGCTGTTGGGTCACATTTTGGTCACATGTGCCTGTGTTGTGGGAAGGAAGCTGAAAAAAGTTGAATCTCCACTAATACTGGTGGAATCCAAATAACTTTTGTACTCATGTTGGACAGTTAATTTATTCTGAGTATGTCTCCAGAAGTAAGAATTTGGAGCTCTTTATGCTCTAAATAATGTGAAAGTAATTGCCTAGTTGTTTCAGAGCCTTTTTTCCCCTCTACAAAAGTAGAAATGGGCATTTTCCATACTTCAGTGGGGAAGCATGGGAGAGATTATTCTAAAAATATTTGCACAGGTTTAACTGACAGTAGCTTTCAAAAAAAAAAAAAAAGTGAGGGGTGTTTCCCTATTTTTTTCATAAACCCCTTCTTCTGCTGAGTCAAGAAAGCAGTGAGGTCATGGTGGGTGCATGAGAGCTGACCTGAATATTAATAGACCTGGCTGCATGCATCGGTGTTACCTTAAATGAAAGCACCTGTAGCTGGGCAGGATGTTTTTCCCTGTCTTCCCTATTTTTATTTTTGCAACAAACATGCAACAATACATCTTCCTTAATAACATTAATTGTGCAGCATCTTTTCTGAAAATGTACCCTTGCATTAGCACTCCCTGTGTGTTTGCTGCCACAGTAGTCCCTGGCTACGTAGCCTCATTGAAAAGACACTGTGTTTTCCTCGCTTCTTGTAAAGGGTGAAAGCTCAGCTTTTCTCTCATTATTTGAATAACATTTGTTTTTCCAAATGTGAAGTTACTGTAAAAGTACTACATGACAGCCTCGATTCTCGAGTGTTCCTTGAAATTCTGAATTTAATCTTTGGGACAGAAGCCCTCATTTTGCCTTGCCCTTTGGACAATGCTTATCCCCCTATCAGCTGAAGTCTGGGTCCTGTTACAACCTAATACAAGTCATTTTATAGATAAGTTGGAAAATCAGCTCTCAGTTACATCATTCCTGTCCTTCAGTACTCTGTGCTGCCTATTGCTGTGTGCATTAATTCTGGAATGTCTGAAAACATAGTTCTAGAACTGAGCAGCCTCAGTTCAGGAATAATGTGAAATGTTTTATTTCCTATTACAAATTTTAACACTTGTGTTTTGTTTATGAGGTAATATACAAATAGGGAGAAGCATTGCAAGGTGTATTCCTGAGAAAAACAAGACTCCCTCTAGTTTTGTGTCCACTCTGAAGTGCAGCTGTGGTCCAAAGGAAGTTTTTCTACCACCTGCAAGGGCAAGTGCCCTTAACAGATTTTGCTATTCCATCTCCAGCTTTGGAAGAGCTAGGCAGAGAGGGAAGCAGACTATACAGCCCAGGACTATACATGCTAAAAGATTCCCTGCAGGACTGTGTGAAGGTGGTCTTGGTCTGCATGAAGCACATCTAGGATGTTTGGATTCTCAAGCATACTTGGGTGTACCAGGCTTCAGCAAGTGGGAACCTCCCACTATGTTAAGTGACAAGTAGGTGTTAGATATTAGCTCTAGAGTGTCTCTTGGAAGAGAGGAGATGCCAAAAGCAGCTACCAGGGAACATGAATATGGGATGGATCTCTCCAACTCATCTGGAAATTGGACACTAATCACTCCTGTAATAAAAGCACATCTGCAGGACTCTCGACATAAAATAGCTGCTGCTTTAACCCTTTATCCTGCTGCTTGAGGTCAGACTGTCTGTGTAGCCTGGTTTGATTTGCTCTTGTCTTTGAAAACACAGCCAGAAGAGGCAGTAGCTTTGGTGATAATTGTGTTTTGCAAGATAGTGTAATAACTTCTCACCTAGGTTGTGAGACCGTATGCTACATCTTACTGAGCGTGAGGTCTAAATCCCTGTTCCTGGGACTGTAGAAGAAGAAGGTGCTAAACTACTCCTTTCTTTGAGAGTTTAACAGGGTATGGAGAGGACAATGTGAGAGGAAGGGAGGAACTGTTATTCTTGGCCAGTAAGGACAAGCCTTTGATTCTTCTCCAGACATGACTTGGGCATTAGAGGTCTAAGGAAACAGAGCATACAGTGAAGCAGGGGTCTTGGAAACAGGTTATGTATCTGTCCTAGGTTGTTTGTTTCATACCAAATACAAAGTGAACATGAACTAATTAGAAAATAGTAGCAAATAATAAGGCAAACAAAAGGATTCAGAAGACTGATGCAGATTTCAAGCTAAAAAAACCCTAAACACCCCTCCCCCAAAAAAACAACAAAAGACCATCCACAAAAAAAAAAAAAAAAAAAAAAAAAAAAAAAAAAAAAAGCTAAAGTTGAAAAATTAAAAACTAAGAGTCTGCCTTCTAGCTTGAAAGGTAAGAGGAAGGGAGATGCATCCTGAGTGGGGTCAGCAACATCACAGTTCAGAAACACATTGCATCTGATCTGACACAGATGTGTCTCTGTGTATGGGATCCATTCTGAGCTAGGGTTTTACAGTGTTTAGCCTCTTCCTGAAATTATTGTCTTTCCAGTTTCTGCTAAGCGCATTGTGTTACACAGATGGAGGTGTTTTGGTTTTTTTTTAACCTCTTGTCCTTGAACTTGCACACTACTGTCCTGCCAATATTCATGGTCCTACAGAGTTCTACCTGTACAGCATCTGCAGGTGTTCCTACCACATCTCATCACCCGAGGTGCTGAAGCTTGGAGTACTGTTCAGGCAGGCATGTGCTGCAGGAAACAAATTTGCAAGGAGTGTCAGTTACAGTCAATTCAGATTCTTCTGACTGTACCCTTCTTGTGTTAATTTCTTGTTCAGTACTATGTCTTTTCCTCTTGATATCAAGCAGTTCTCCTCTAAAATCCTAGTTATATAAAAAGATAATTGTAGTTTTGTGGATATTCTAGGAGAAAATAATATGCAATACACAGCCAGTCCTGAAAACCAAGTTTATGTGGTAAGTGTAGGGCATCTACATTGGGTTCCTGCAAATGATTTTGCTGTTGTTCTTTGCTTTTATGATTAGCCTAGAAAGCATTATACGTGCTGGAGTAATTCCATTTGTCTTTGCATTAGTTTTGGAACTAAGATGGTATTACCACAACAGTTCTTTAAAGTTAGTTTTCAAAACTGCTTTTCATGGTGGTCCATTTTTATCTGCAGTGGATTCTAACCTAATACATTACTCAGTTTTGATGCCAGCTCAGTTTTCAGTATATGCTTTAGAATATGTCTAATATGTCTTTTCCAGTATTACTTCCATTTCCCCATACTATTATCTGCTAATGAGAAAATCTGAAAGCTTTCCCACCCTGGATTAAGTAACGTTTACATCAGACAACTTTCCGTGTTCCTCTGTAACAAGGCAGCTTTTACTGACTCCAGTGCCATGCTTACAGGTTTCTACAAAACGCTGGGACTTGTTTTGGGAGGCTGGCTGCTTCACTGCTGGATACAACATTGCTCAGATCAAAACAGTTCAGCAGTTTACCCAGATTTCCTTACAGTGCAGCAGAGGGGAAGCCAGTTGCAGAATTAGGAAACCTGAATTGTGTTAACCCTACAAAAAATCCTTCAGCAAATAGCTTCTTTCCATCTTAGTAATGTTGGCTTCAACATGTCTGAAGTCAGGACTATACTTAATTGCTTTGAAAGCAACTCCATGCCTGAGGAGTTCATTGAACAAATACTTTGCTTGATGCTGTACCCTCAGTGTATGCCTTGATCACCTCTTTGGTGCTGGCTGAAACACTGGCACTGATTCTTATTTCAGGGAGTCTCCTAGGTGAGGAGGACACGTGCTTCACTTCACTCTGGCAAGATCTTTGCTAGGTTGTCTTCCATACCTAAGGTAGAAGAGCTGAAATGTAGCCAGCAGTATTCAGCATGCAGGACTGACTTTTTCAGCCCAAGTCCTATCCGTAATTCTAAATTACAGCAGGGCTGCCAAGGAGCTTGTTCCCTACAAGCCTCTTTCAGCAAACCAGAAGCTGCAGCCCTGGGCCACCTTCTCTCCTTTCAGGTATGCCACAAAGAGCCTGTGGGGCCTGAGCCACTTCTTCCCACCGAGACTCCTGCGTGAGCTTGGGGTGGTTTGGCAAGCAGGTGCTGTTTATTAGGCATTTATATCTATGCATGGAGATGACTCCCAAAACGGGTCATGGAACGCAGCAGGGCTTTGGGAACTCCAAGGAGGTTCCGTGCCGGGCCAAGCAGTGTGCGAGGGTGGCTGGTCCTATCTCACTCCCTCAGGCTTTCCTTAACAGCGAGCACTTCGGCCGGCCGCCGGCGGGCAGGTGGCTCTGCGGGGCAGCTGGCGAGGGGCAGAGGCCATCACCTGTCGCCGGGGTTCGTGTGCGTGCAGCAAGCCCCGCTCCGCACGCCCCAGAGTCATTCCCCGCCGCCTTTGAAGTGCAGCCCCCGCCCGAGGGGACGGGCGCTGTCGGGGCGGTCGCTCGGGGAGCGCCGGCCGGAGCGGGGCTGACGAGGGGGCACCGGGCCGGCGGGGGGAGGGCGGACGGAGGCGCCGCCCGGGCCGGCCCGGAGCCGGGTCTCTCTGTTTCCCCGTAAATAAAGCGCCGGGC
>VYXD01010892.1:811974-836761 GCA_013397195.1 Hylia prasina
AGGGATGAAGTGCCCCGCACGCCCGACTGCGAGCAGACACATCCCTGCTCTCCTGCGTATCGCAGCTGCCCACGGGGTGCTTCTTCAGCGAGCGCGCTTTCCACACCAGAACGTGCCCCGTCCCTGTCTGGAAGACAGGACCGTGACAGTCACTGCCCCTTAAATTTAAATGTGCATCAGCTCGGCTCTCTGTCACTTTGGGGTTCTTGGGGCGCTCCAGTTGCAGCTCCGTGGGGTGTGTTCATCACTTGTTTTCTCGCAGATGTTCAAGGAAAAGGGCCTTTCAGATCGCCAAGTCCTTTCTGCCCATCCTGGAGTGGCTGCCCAACTACCGGGTGAAAGAGTGGCTCATCAGCGACATCATCTCGGGGCTCAGCACCGGCCTCGTTGCCACCCTGCAAGGTAAAGCCCGGCACGCCGGCGCTCCGCTCCCCGGGACGTCCCTATAAGGGAGCCGGCTGAACACAGGGACGTTATGCAGATGGAATTACAAATCTGAGGCTTGTTATTTAATACTAGATATTAGGTATTATTTTGCAATAAATAATTTATGGTTTTAATTTATTCCTTTTTCTTTCCTTGGCTAGAAGATTTAAATTTCCTGTGATGTGCTGTGAAGATGTATTTAACTTTTCTTCCAGGCGTTTTACTCAAAGAGAATTTATTTTGATATTTAAAATTTTAATTACGTTGTGATAAATCAGATAGGTTGTGTGATCTTGTTTCTCTTTTTTGGTTGTCTAAGCCTATAGTTCTTCTGCAACTGCCTACAAAAATCTAGTTATTCCCCTAAAATAATGCAGCCTTGATATCTACTCCTCTTTAAAATTCATCTCATAAGGTTGTTCAGGTCTCTACAGAAGACAACCCTCAAGGAGGTGGTGATGTATTCACATTTTTAAAAAGTTAAACTTGATGGATATTTAGAGTACATTATTTGCAATATTAAGTTTTCCTTACTTCCTTATTCCATTTATTAGTAAAGCTTTCAGTAGATGAACAAATAGGAAAGTGACAGAAATAAGCAGAAATTCGTTCAAATAAGCTACTTAAGGAAGACTCAGAGGGCAGAACCATCCTGGCTGAGGCAGCATCCATCTAAGACAAGACTGACTATAACCCTGACCATCCACCACACTCATGTCTTTAATCTCAGTAGAGTTCTTATGCTATTTTCACAATTTTTTCGGGACTGCCGCAGGCAAAACTACCTGTGCCAACCCCACTTTCCCTCAATGGAAATTAAATGTTTGCAGAAGGGCACAAAGATTTACATTGGGAACAAAGAAAGCAGTTTACGCATTCCCGATTAGACACAAGTATTTCCTCCTGTCTGTTCCCTTGGAGCATGCTAGGAAGGCAGAGACTGGCACAAAAAAAACCATTACAAACTATTGCCCCAGGCAGGGGGTGACCTGAGAAATAAAGAAAGTTATTCTTTCCCAAAGAAGAGTGTTGGAGCTGGGAGATCTTTGCTGAAGGTAGTGGCACAGTTACAGGATCCCTGTGCCTCTTTAAAATGAGCTGGGCTAGATGGACCTTTCATATGATAGTTATTGTGCTCATATTATAACCTCCTTATTTATTTTTTTTCATGGCCTGATTTTCTCCTAATTAGAATCCATTTGTAAAACAAATTTTTTAAATATACTGTCTGGTCTCCCGCCTATGCATTAAAGAAAAGTAGAAAAAAAGGAAAAAAAACTAGATTAATGCATATCTACACCTAGCTATAATTTAAAAAAAAACAAACAAACAAAAACCCCCTGAAATTTTAGAAAATGCATTACAGGAAAAATTGGCCAAAATATTTGCAAAAAAAGAGACTTCTGGGATCTTGAGGTCCCTGAAGTCCCTAATTCCCAGCAACTCTGTGTGTTGCTTGCAGTCCTCCCATCAGTCACAGTAATATGACCAGGACTTCAGTTGCTTGAACTGTGACAGGTTTTGGAGAATCTTTAAAGGAGAATACTATACTCTGGCTAACTGGGATATGATTGTGAAGGCATTTTTTTTATTGGTTGCTGGACTTGACAGCTTGCACAGGTATGCCAAGGAAGAGGAACCAAGACTATCAAATTTATGTGACTTACTATCGGTCGATTAGTTTTTAAGCTGCTGCTGGGAAAAGAAGTGGCCCTATTTTCACAAGAGCTGAAGATACTGAAGCATAATTGTCGTGCAATAATTCAGAGTCTTGTGCTTGAAATTTCTGTCTGTAACTAGAACCTTCACATATCCTCCTATTCTCTCAAGAGACACACATTCTTGCAACTATGTTCTCCACTTGAGTTTCCTATCTCAGCCTGTGTATTCAGCTAGCTTTGCAAATACAGGAACATCTTTCAGTACTTATTCAGCTACCAGCATGGGGTATACAGTCATTGATAGTCACTCACATGTGTACCTGCAACTGACTTACAGACAAAACATATTCTAAATTGCATCTGGACCAAAGCAGTAAATCTTTCTGAAAGTCTATTCTAAACAAGATAGTAGATTGCTGAGAGATTTTAAATGTGATATTTTGATGGTCTATCATTTCAGGTTTGGCATATGCTTTGCTGGTTGCAGTCCCTGTTGGATATGGTCTCTATTCTGCTTTTTTCCCCATCCTGACATACTTTTTCCTGGGAACATCAAGGCACATCTCAGTTGGTAACTGCATGTGTTCAAGTTACAGTGAATTTTCTATTACAGTGTTAATCCTTACTGCAGACATTCATATTTCATACTTTCTGAAACAAATTGGCTATAGTGAATATTAATATTGGTGGATCTTGGGAAATCAAGACTTATTTTCTTCTTTATACAGGCAATTGTGCATAATAGTTAACTTCAGGTATGCCCCTGCTTTTTGCTTGAATTTCTGCTGAAGTTTAAATCTTGTCTTTGGCTACACCCTATGCAAGAAATGACAAGATCAAGGCCTCAGTAGGCAGTATGAATGACAGACATTTTGTCTATCGGCTGAAGCTCAAGATGGCTAAAACAGAGCTCTTTTAGTCTTCTCTACAAGCTTTACTTGCTGCATCCTTTTCTCATTACTGTGGGCAGTATCTTCTTGCCTGTCGTGGAGACCCAGAACTTGTGTATCCACTCCAGCCTCACTCTAGGTCCTCATATCAAGGCTATGGTAAACCTTGTTGATTCTTTCTGAATACTTTCTTTAGAATATTATGTTTGTTTCCTGTCAGTTCTCACATTTAAAATTCTTTTTACAGCTTGATCACTGAAGTTCCATTTTCTTGATTCCAACAAAACCTAGTCTTTCCTTGTTCATATCTACCAAGAACACATTGTTTTCCCGTCCCAGAGCTTTGGCACAATGCTACACTTTTTCATCAGCTTTCTTCTCTACTGCATCAAAAGTCTCTGTATGTTTTCTCAACTTTGTTAGCCTCTTCGTACTCTACCAAGCAGCTCACATTTGCTATCCAAATCTGACTTTTTATGTCTACTTATGGTGACATTCCTACTTTCTAGATTATCAAACACTTCTTACTTATGCTTTTCCCAATGCTCTTATTCATGAAGTGTCCTCTAAGGTACCTATAATATTAACCTTCTTTAAGACATTTTGTGACATTTTCCTTTTCTGCATAATTTTAGTAAACAACTGCAACAAATATGACTACCTTTAGATTGTGTTTTGCTGTGACAATGATCACTTTCTCTGTATCTTGCCCAAAGTATAGTTTCAGTCATCTTTAGCCAGTGTAATAGCACAATACTGCCAGAAGATGTGGTCCTACCCATTGGATCATGTTGCTGTCAGAACCATGGTGTTGGGATCCCTGATCATGTGGCACACCAGATCAGCTGAAAACTAACCATGACAAACCAAAAAAACAACCAACCAAGAAACCACAAGCAAACAAAGAACCCCCAAAACTTAAAGCAATAAACGTTGCTTTCACCTGGATTGGTGATCTGTGTTTTCTGCTTGTGATGCTGGTCCAAGGGAGGTGGCTGGAGCGTGTTGAACATGTTACCCCTTTTGGCCTTGGTACAGCCCTAAATTGGCTCAAGCAAAGCATGAAACTGCACTTATATCTGTATGTACAATGTAAGTTATTTAAAGAAGGAGCAGTATTTAAAGATATTTAAAGGTGTAGTATTTTTGTCTCGTATGCAATGCCTGCGGCTCTTGGCCCCCTAATACCACCAATGTACCCCAGTTACAATATTACATGGTTTTTCTGACCTAGAGTTTCCTGTCTAGTCTGATAAATGCTTTTTTTCAATATGTGTTAAACTGTAGTGTGTTCTGTTTGTCATTACAGGTCCATTCCCAGTAGTCAGTTTGATGGTGGGATCTGTTGTATTGAGCATGGCCCCTGATGAGAATTTTCTCATAGAAGGCAGTAATGCTACAGGGACTAATGGCACTGGGGCACTGATAGACACTGAATCCAGAGATGCACAGAGAGTGCTCATTGCTAGTACTCTCACATTCCTGGTTGGAATTCTACAGGTAAAATAGTTGACTTGAAGACACAAAGTTGACACTGATTTAATGTTAATGGCAGGAAAATACCTATATGGCAGTCAGACAGTTTCCTTTCGTAAAATACAAAAATGAAGGAAAGTTATTGCAAACTTTTAAGAGCTTCTTATTGTGTGTAGAGTGTCTGACAGTATGACTGGGAGCACAGAGAACAGACTATCCTAGTGATTGTAGATCAGAAGACCTGCATGAAACTGAGTACTAATGGTGCATATCTAGAGCTTCCTTTCACACATTTCTTCAGGTCTCCTTTATTTCCTTGGATGGATGATACTTAGCTACACTAGGCTGAAATGGGGGAAATGCAGTCCTAAGACTCTGCATCAACAAAGAGAAAAAACAAAGCATAACAAATCTCCAAATAAAAGAGTACCTTTTTGTTATTTAACAAGCTGTTATTCTTCATGATTTTTCCAGGTTGTATTTGGAGTTCTACAGATTGGTTTCATTGTGAGGTACCTTGCAGATCCACTAGTTGGGGGGTTCACAACTGCAGCTGCTTTTCAAGTGCTCGTGTCACAACTGAAAATAGTTCTGAATGTTTCAACTAAAAATTATAATGGTGTCCTTTCCATAATCTATGTAAGTATGCCCTTCTAATCTGCTTTGGGTTTATGACATGTAATTTTATATAATTGCTTATCTTCTGCTTCCATTTCACACAGGGATGCATTCATATATATGGTGGTAAGTATGGAGCATTCCTTTAGTTCTCACTTTCATGAAGATTGCAGCTGTTCCTTTTTAGCTGTGGGGTTCTAAGTAGCTCCTTTGGGGTTTCCCACACAGAAAGTCTAGTTGTCATCTTGAAGTCTTTTTCAGACAGAGCACTTTTTCACATGAAGTTTAAATGTGCCTATCCAACAAAACAGTTTTTCACTTCTGGAGACTACAGTTTGTTTCATCCCTTGCTTTCTCACTTATTGTGAAGGACATCTGATCATTTATTAACCCATCTCCCAAAGGGAGATCTCAGGTCAGGTCATCTCCCAAAGCTGGCCAGTCCCAAGTCTCTTTACACTTAAACCAGCAGGTCATTCTGGTAAAGGGCATCATTCTCCCTTTCACACATGTAGCCATTCACCTAAAGGATAGAGATTCCCACCCTTTGGCCTATGGTTAGCAGATGTCAGGCTGACTTGTACTGTCACAACTCCATTTCTTGATTTTATAGAAAATGCTCAAATGGAGAAATGTTTTGGCTGCATTAGAGAAATACTGATTCCTAGAGGTCTTGTATTACAGAATATTATCCTTTCCCAGGAAAATTATTCAGAGTTGTGTCACTGACTTCAGCATGAAGCTATCCAGGTTCACAGTATTTGAGATCTTCCATAGCACTTCATATTAGAATAGCAGATTTCTAAAAGAGGCTGTTCTAGGAAAAAAAATTATTTGGAGATATTACCTGCCAGTTCTGGAAACCAGACTAGCAAAAATAGAATAGACATCTAGATTAACAATAATAGGATGAATATAATTATAAACAGCAAGATAAAAATTTAAAAAGAAATCTGGAGGACTATTTGTGGGGGTAGAAAATTACTACATTATGGGCCTTTTCAGAACTAATGAAAACTATTCCCCACAGAACAAGGAAAGTTAGGTGAGACAAAATACTGTATAATAGACCTTACAACAGACCTGGCAGAATGATGGACTTGTTAATCCAGCATTTTTTTCCATCTCTTTGTTTATTGAATTGATGGTATTTAGTATAATATAATATTTTTTACAAGGACTATATGGTTCTTCCAGCTCCAGCAAGCCTGAGTGGGATGCTGACTTTTTAGGTTAAAGTTCAAAGCTTCTGTGTTCTTGCAGGTGAGCCAGGTCAATATGTTTGCAGGTGCATGTAGAGCAAAGAAATTGTTATTTCTGGTCTGCTCAACCAGTGATTTGCTGTGTCTGCTTCAGCAAATTTTGGACTTGTTTCAATAGTGTTGTTTAACAAACTGCAACACCAAGCATCCAACATCAGTAGAATCCACAACCAAAGTTAGGAAGTTACTGTTTCCCTGTGAAGTGAAGCAGTCTAAGAGGTGGTCAGCCATTCTTTTGGGATCCGTGGTAAACAGTAGAATGGGCAAGAAATGGCTTCAGTCAACCAAGGGAGGGCGTCTGATTCAGTGTTTCAGGAAGGCTTCTTCTTATTTAGCTGAGAAAACATAGCTGATTAAGCACTTAGATGTTGTATTTCCAAACCAAAGTCTGTTCAGAAGGGTGAGTGTGGTGCTGCTGCTGCAAACCTCCTCTTATGTTTAAACCAAAAGCTCATTACTGGGGGAGCTAACCAGGATGCAAGAAGTCTGTCTCTAGCCCCTTTTCCACCAGATCGTTCTGCTACAGCTACTTCACTACGCATGGGATAATTACATTTTCTTGGAGACAGGTGGCATGTGAGAACAACCCTGATGCTTAGGAGGAGGACAGAGGACTATTTTTGACTTTTCTGTAATCATCCCTTCATGTTTTCTCTGTACAATAACTTGTAATAAACAATAGGATGAAGCAAGGGCACAGGAAAGGTAGAGAATGGAGCTGCCTATTGCAGCCCAGTTTTGAGAGCTCCAGTCTGGGGCTGAACTCTGCTGGGAGGGTTAATTTACTGTAGAGTGAGGTTTAGTGGCAGCTTTTCTGAAGTTCAGGATTCTCCATAGCCCGGTAGGACTTGTGTTTTCACACTCATTCTCTGTTTGCCAGCACTGGAAATAGGAATCATGTAAGGCACAGACCACGTGTACTGGGCGTGTAGTGAACAGGAGCTTTGCCCATGGATCCCTTTAGAAAAATGAGGATCTCCCTTGCTATTTGTCAAAGTGGAGAAGCTACAGATCTTCCCTTCCTTGCTCTGGTATAGGTAGAGGTAAAACACAAATAGAGAGTTAGCTCTTTTTACATAGTATTAATTGACTAAAAATTGGGAATCAGAAGCCCCCTATGTGGACAATTCTTGTAATTAGACTTTTTCCATTAAAATCGCTATTATATCCATTTACTGATTCTGTAGCACCTTGACAATACATTTTCCTCAGGTTTCTCAATGAAAATGTTACTTGGCCTTCTCCAAAACCCTATGTGTCTGGATCATCTCATGAGTATTGCACTTCCTTCAAGTAGACATGGGCATGTTTTATGTTGTCATTTTTATTTTTCAGACTCTTGTTGAAACATTTGAAAAAATTGGTACCACCAACATTGCAGATCTTATTGCTGGACTCCTCACCATTTTTGTCTGCATGGTAGTTAAAGAAATAAACGATCGGTTCAAACACAAGATACCCATACCTATACCCATAGAAGTCATTGTGGTAAGCAAAGGGGTATTACCAAAGCTGAAAACAGATAACATGGATGGGTCTAGCTACAGGAAAACAAGAACTCTTTTTAAGTCTTAAAACTGTTGGTTTTTTTAATTACAGACAATAGTAGCCACTGGCATTTCATATGCTGCCGACTTGGAAAAAAAATACAATGCAGGCATTGTTAAGAGCATTCCAAGAGGGTGAGTGTCTTTATTTTGTAGGAAAAAGGTATTATTTTAATTGGCTAAAAGTGACTGTAGTAAGAGAAATGCATAAAAGAAACATTGAGAGCTGTAACCTGAGTTTAGAACTCAGGTCTTGAGATTTTCTGAGTTTTATTTCTGGCTCTATCAGTTATGCCACCTAAATATGTTGCCTAGCTTTCCTTCTGTAAAATGGGCTTAGGAATGTCTATCTAATGAAGTCCCTCTGAAAATTAATTGCTTCCTGCTCATGAAGTGTCTATAGGACTATGGAAAATGGTTTAAAAAATAGGATTTTTAATAAAGAAATTCTGCGTAGATTTAATTTCTGTAATCCTGAGTTATCCCGCTGCAGTTCATATTCATGCTGCTACTGTTATCCCAATCCACTTTGTCACTTCCATACTCATAGGAGCAAGGGTGTTGAGGATTACAGTGGAAGACACTTCCACTTGAAAGATTCAGAGCACTTCACAGTAGTAACCTTCACATTCCATTTGGTATTCAGGGCTTAATTAATTAAAATTCGTGGAAACACAGTAGGGGATAAAATGCTTCTGAGATCTTAGTGGAGAAGTATGTTAGCAATAGTATGAAGTGTCATTAACGTATTTATGTAATTCATCATACTATTCAATACATTCTTTATTCAATGCTTCAAAAAATGTAGTTTTTCACTTTGCTATCATAAGGCCAAATCTCAGTCATGCTGAGAACAATGGGAGCTTTGTTGCTAACTAATAGCATCAGGATTTGGGCTGGGGTGAGCTAGATAAGCATGTTCTGTATGTCAATGGGCTGTTTCCACCTTTTTATTAACTTGAAACATTACACTTCATATTATAAGCAAGCTCTATGCCTCCATCTCAAACTCCTTGACAGTTCTGGTAAGAACAGAATTCAAAGTTGGTAACACTAATATATTTTCTAAATGCTAGATTTTTGCCTCCTGAGCCTCCAAACGTCAGCCTGTTTTCCCAGATGATTGCAGCCTCCTTTTCCATTGCTATTGTTGCTTATGCTATTGCTGTATCTGTGGGGAAGGTATATGCAACCAAGTATGACTATGCTATTGATGGAAACCAGGTATGTATAACCGAAATAGTTTATAAATATAGTGAATGTAAAACATGCTGATTTGTGTAGCCAAATGAAAGAAACACCTTTCACACACATTTTTCAGACAAGCACTGAAGTCTTACAGGAGAAATTCTTTCAACTCTTGAAAAAAATTGGCTGAAATGGCCACATAGAGAAGAACCAGATCCATCTTCAGTATTGGCTTTTCATACTATTTCATTCCTTCTGTATTGGTTTAATGACTGCAGTAGCTCTGAAAGGGCTGAGCACTGTATAGGGGAAATTTCTGGTGATATCAAGTTGACATGGCCTAGCAACCTAGTTTCCATTTCCACTTGTAAGGCATACTTTGAGGTGGGCTGCTTAGGCAGATGAAGGCAATGTCAAGCTAAGTTGCTCTGGACAGCTTTATTTAGGCTTGGTCTTCATGCAGGATTTGAATCAGCTTAATTTTACAGTTAATAAATTATCGTACTTCTCAGCATGACATCAGTTACATCAATATAACTATACTTGTAACCTAATAGATCAAGTCCTGCAGCTTCACAAAAGTTACTGCCTACCAGCATATGAACGTGCTGGAGTAGCTGTGTGCACTGAATGGCTGAACTGCTTTAAGCATTGGTTTCTAGGGGCACATAGCTAGAATGTGACATGAGCTGTGCATCACAAGCTCTTACAGAATTCCTGCATTTGTTCAATGTCTTCACCGGGGATTATGTTGCTTGTCCATGGTGTGGAATTAAAATGTCAGAAAGCTTCCTCATCCTGCATCTGTGCTAACTTTTAATTTTATCCTTCGAGCATATTAGAAAATGCCCTCACTACAACAAATAGATGAGTACTTTGTTTAATGAGTCCTTTATTTTAGTACTAATGGATTACATAAAGCTTGACTTTAGAAACACTGTTTTGCAGTATATAGCAAAATTATGCCTCTGTCAGTTTACAATCCTCAAAGGTCATATCTGGTAACACTTGGTCTTAAAGTTGACCAAAATGCACTAACTTTTGGTTTAATAAATCTCAAAGAATAATACATAATCCTAGAAGTGCTGTTTATGCTGTTCTGTTGTTGAATATATTGTTCTGCCAGCAGTGGTGTGCTTCAAAGATGCTGATTAAATATTGTAGTAGAAGAATTAGTTTATAAAAGCAAAGTGCCTTCTTTTCAGTACCATGTTATGAATTTTACATGTAGCAAAGGTTAAATGCAGCCCAGGATGATAGGCAAATAGTTTCTTTGATCCAGAGAAATTAAAATAACATCATAAAAGCAGGTAGTAAAATAATTTTGAAGGATGGGCTGTTACTGTTATCTAGCAGTGTCTATATTGTCTTCATAGATCCAGATTATTAACGCCTAAGGACACTAGGAACTATACCTCCAATATTTTCTCACAGATCACAGCAGGTACATGGGAATAGGCATGAATCATTTAAGTCTGTTCTTGCTCTTGTAGTTGGAGCTAAATTAAAATTTACAGGAAAATTAGTTTTGTAGAAAAGAAGGGAGACAGTCAAAATCAAATCTTAAATTATATTTTAAAAAGCTTGCAGTGAGTGAAAAGCTCCTGTGCCTGTGTCAGCTTGGTGAAAACAATGTTTCTTTTATATGTGTCAATTATATGGGGTTGGTTGCAGACAGCTCCCAAATTCTTTATTTCCCAGCAGAGGAATGGCCCAGATCCCAGGACATAAAGCTCACAGGGTCCCTGTCACTCGAGCAGAAAAACCAGCATCAGTAGGTGCCGGCATCTGACCCTGGGGCAATTCTATGAGAATGCTGCTGAGACTCAGCGTGAGTTCATGCTTAGAGTGAAAACCTTCTGACTCAGCAAACTGGAAGTTTGCTGTGAAACTGTGTTTTATTGCAAAGTTCCTTAATAGCTCTACTAGTAATACAATGCCTTGTATTAGTTAAAGGCATGTCTAGACTCAGACTATTGTACTGATCAAAATACTTCATTTAGCTGATGATACTGGGAGTTTAATTTATTCTAGTACCCATTTCTTGAGGCAATTATTCCAGTGTAATTCTTAGAAATGTTAGCTTTGGCAACATTGATGGAAGTAAGCTTTAAACACCTTTGTACTCAGACGAGTATGTCCACTTCAGAGGACTATACCAACTTCTTTGTGATGGTTTCCAAACACAGGTAGCTGCACTGGCACAAGAGCATTTTGTGTAAACATTTAACAGCTATTATTAATTCATACTCTTCTTAATATTATTGTCCTACCTACTTTATCAACTACTGCAGAAACTATTGTCTTTCTCCATTGAAAAACTGTCTTCAGGCATCTTTATTTACAGCATTATCCAATTATCTTTCAGGAATTTATTGCCTTTGGGTTCAGCAACATTTTTTCAGGTGCCTTTTCTTGTTTTGTTGCAACTACTGCTCTTTCACGGACTGCAGTCCAAGAAAGTACTGGTGGAAAGACTCAGGTAACGACCTCTTCTTACTGATACTGTGCACAGGTAAATTAAATTCTATGTAGTGCACAGACTTCACCATGAGAGGAAAACAGTCCTAAAACGATTGTGTTGATGGCACATAGAAAGCCACGGGTGTGTCTTAGCAGCTCGGCGCTAGTAGTGAATCATTTTTGTAGCTCTGCCAGAAGAGGGCAATCAAGTTTTACATAGCATGAATTATCTTAGGGGTCAGAAATCTTTTAACTCTAGTTCCCCAGAATTTCATTTCCAGTTAGAGGACTGAGTTTGTCACAGTAGGATGTGGGAGGAAATCTCTCCCAGCTGGCCATGATATCTTTAAGCTCCCATGTGCTGGCCTGAGCAGCTCTGCCATTTGCCCATTCACCATCAGCCATGGAACATCTTGTCATGTTGAGTAAATTACTTTGTTTTACCAAACTACAGTTGTGCAGTTCTTAACAGTGAAAAAACTCCAGGTTATCCAGCAGCTCCCCTTCCAGCTTACACAGACTGCTCCATTCATCTGTCTTTGTAACATAACCCCTCAAGAGCTACTATCTTGTGTTTATTTAGACTTCCTGCTTAATTGAATTCCCTCTGTGTTAGCTGAAGTGCGTAATGGTTGCCTGCACATGCCTAAACACAATGACACTTTGGCAGGTCTCCCTGTTCCTAAAGAAATGTAATGTGCAACTGTTTGTACCTTTTTCTTTGTAAGCCTAGAAACAGATGATACAATTGTAGTAAGTTCATTTCCTACAAACACTGTTCTTTGCAGGTTGCTGGTATAATCTCAGCTGGGATCGTTTTGATTTCTATTGTTGCCCTGGGGAAATTGCTAGAGCCCTTACAAAAGGTACTGTACCCTTCCTCTGCAGCACAGCCACATCAGATCCAATGCTCAACTATGATGGCTGAGATCAATATCCCTCTTTAAACTCTGATTCCAGATAGGGCTGTGGTTTATAGTGTGTCATGTTGAGCACTATCTTAATATGAGCACTATCTTTGCTTCTGAATATCACTTCTTCATTATTTTTCTTCACAGTCTGTGTTGGCAGCTGTAGTCATAGCTAACTTGAAAGGGATGTTCATGCAAGTGTTTGATGTTCCCCGTCTATGGAGACAGAATAAAGTGGATGCTGTAAGTAGCCTATTTTTTTTTTCCTCCTGCATGTTTTTGTCCAGTTTTGGAGTTTTTTACTTTTTAATGCCATCCAAGTTTCTCTCAAGTACTACATAAACAGGAACTTGAGGAGTTAACATCAGAAAACTTCTATGTGCATCCTCAAAATGCAAATGCCATGAAGTCAGTAAAAAATTCCCCATTTTTAGGTCAGTATTCTGCTAATCTGCTTTATTCCCTAAACCCTGCAGTAAGGGTGTCAATCAGGGTATTTGTGTGCAGTGATAACTCCTTCATATCCATTTCCATAGTTGACAGCAATCTTGTGTTGATATGGCTTGAAAAGCAGAATAAAGATGGTCTGTTACCACCTTTACCATTCTGATTTTATCTTTTGCACTGTTTAAACAAGTCAGAAAAGATGACCTTTCCTTAATTCATGTACATGTATTTATGTTGTTACCCCATTAACATCCTATTTGCCTGAATAATCTCAGAAAATGTTTTCTTGTTGTAGCAAGACTAATCCAAGCTAGTATGTGGATTCATTTGGCATGCTAAGGGATATATGAAGAGACTTTTCTTAGGAACCACTATAACCATATCTCAGGGTACTTGCTTGTTTCTCCCACTGTATATTCTGTGGAACAGACCTTCACTGTTTGCATTTTTTCCATGCAGTCCTTGAAGTTCTTAGATTTTACAGTGTCATTGGGCAGCACCTGCCTTAGACAGATCTCAAATATTTTAATCAATCACTTACTGATTTACAGACAAAAGATCCCACTGACTTCAGTGGGAAGTGCACACACTCAGCTTTTTAGAAAATTGAGTCTACTGCATGGGCAGTGATGTAGGAAAGAACTGAGGAGTGCACTTCAACTGTTCTGCCTGAATATTCAGTGGAGATCTTAGAGAAATGCCATCAACCTGTTAATACGAAATACCTCTCTTTGCACCAGTTCTGTCTGATTCTTAGATGTCCATGTGCTGCTCAGGCCAGCACAGGGGAGCTTAAAGAATCAGAATATCATTCTTATGTGCCTTGCATATTGTACCCTTCCTTCCCTATATGTCTGCATGGGGGACATCTGACAGTATTTTACATCTTGGTAAAATAAAACTCTCCAATTTTTAAGAAAGTTTAACAAAGATTGCCATCATCAGAAATAAGAAAATGCAACGTTTAACTGTATCTCCTTTAATTTCACCAAAGGAATCAGACCCTTAAAAAATATCGTTATGTTGCAAATCCCCTTGTTTCCTAAAAAGCTAACTATGCCTAATAAGATAATGATGGATGAAAGCATCTTGGAGGAAGAAGAAGGCTTCTGTATGGAAGTCAGCTAATTGCTAGTGCGGTAAAATCAGTTCCAAAGTTAAAATATGCTTCTCATATTATCTGGTCTAGTGTTTCTTTAGCATGACCAGGAGTCATATGTTAAGATTAAAATACTTTACATTTGTTATTTCTTCTCTAGATGATCTGGGTTTTCACATGTATAGCATCCATCATTCTGGGACTCGATTTGGGATTACTTGCTGGCCTTTTGTTTGGATTGCTGACAGTTGTGCTGAGAGTTCAGTTGTAAGTAATACAGTATCAGAAATAATTCTTAGTTTTATGTTATGAAAAAGGAAGATAATATGCTGAAATGCAAGATGATTTGTGGCAGAATATCTGCTTGCGTATTTACAAAAATTACAAAATGAAAATTTCATAATTACAAAATGTAGAAAAATTGTAGAATTTACAAATTTTGAAAATGAAAAAATCAAAAATTTTGAATTACAAAAATTTTGAAGCGAAAAAATCTGTTTCTTTTAGAACAAGACACTCTTTGTGTGCTATCATTTAATCACACTGATAGAAGCTGTATTATTTTATCATTATTTCATATCATGTTGGCCACTCTGGTGGTACTTAGCCATATGTTTTGTACGCTCATAGCTAAGTTCTGAAAAGAGACAGGAACATTCTAGATCAAATATAAATGGATGTATGGCTTTTGTAATTAGTCCATCATTATAGTAACTCTCAGCAGGCAATACTACTACAGTATGTGGCACATGCCAATAAACTTTTCACTTATTGCTTATACAAAACTGATTGTATGGCTGTAAAGGAAGAGCAAGAGAAAGCATGAAAATAAGAAAAAAAATCTGTGCTTCTAGCTGATTTGTTGCTGCTTAAAGAATATATGGTAGTGGAATGGTGAGAAAAGGTGGATTTGAAGAATCTTATTTGGTCATCTTGTTATTTTTCATTGATCTTTTATCTGAAAATACAACATAACCTCTTTCCTTCAGCTTGGAGTCCAGGGAGTATGGTAACCAGCATTACCAAAGGATAGTTGCACTGTCAGCAAATGCCTAAAAATAAAGCCTTGTAAAAGTTGTTACACAATAATAGATTATAAAAAATGAAATTTGAAGAGTCTCAAATAACCATTCCCAAATTAAACTCAGATAATGTTACCAAAATATAAAGGGGAGATGAGACCTACAAACTTGAAAACAATTTGCTTCAACTGTTAAATATTTATCTGGAGGCTGCAAAACATTTCAGTTTTGTTATTGACTGAAATAAAAACTAAAAAGTTTGGAGGAAAAGATTTACATAATCTGAAAATAATGTAAATGTATTTCAGTTGATTTGAAATGGAAAATGCCATCAGTTTTTTTCAGTGTAAAAAACTGGGTTTTTACATTTCAAGCAAACTAATCTGCTTTTAAAATATTCTTCTGGTTTGGAAAACCAATTAAACAAGTTGTTTGCTCAGCTCTTAAATCAAAATGGTGCACTATGTAGGCTGAGACCAAAGTACTTTGTTTTTATAAAGGCCCTTTCACTACAGTGACACAAAATAGCTGAAATATTTTTGCAAGTCTGTTAGCTTGGCATTAGAAGGAAAACTACAGGAGTCAAATATGCAGCAATCCCTTCAATTCTGTGAGTGCCCAAGTATGACATTTACCTTCACTGTATTTTTATTTCTGGTAGTCCTTCATGGGGAGGCTTTGGAAATATTCCTGGCACAGACATCTACAAGAAGGTGAAGGACTACAAAAATGTAAGTAATTGTTGAGTTGTTTTTCTTCAGTCTACACATCAGTGTAAGAAAAGGTTGTGCCTTGCATATTGTACACAACTTGAATTTGAAAGTGTGGTCCTCAAAGATAACAAATTTCAGCATCATCTTCATCCAGATAGTTGGTCCATCTTGCATGCTGGGGCTGCAAACTTCTAAAAACAGAATCCTGTCAATCATCAACAATCATCAACAAATTCATGCAATTTTTTTATTAATTAAGATATGGAGTTGAACTGTTGAAACACTTAAACTGCTTCTTATTAGTCAAAATATGGCCGTTGCTGTTTAACCTTATATTCTTTGGCAATAGGTTATAGAACCAGAAGGTGTGAAGATTCTCAAGTTTTCAAGTCCAATTTTTTATGCTAACATTGATGGACTGAAAAGCAGCCTCAAAACCACAGTAAGTGATAAGTTGTGGGTTTGGAAGCTTCTTAACTATTGTTGAGATTTCCTCAGAATTATACCTGAGTTAAATAATTTTGGTCCTTTTTCTGTAGGTGGGATTTGATGCAGTCAAGGTATATAATAAGAGACTCAAAGCACTGAGGAAAATACAAAAGCTAATCAAGAAGGGAAAATTAAAAGCTACTAAGGTAGGCCTTTTAAAAATTATTTATTTCTATTTTTTCTCAAAGGATTACTCTTGGAGTTTTTAGTTAAGGCTTAATTGTGAATTACTCTGTATTCATTTAAAATAGAGATGAAAAGTGTGACTTACTACCTGATAGTACAGTTTATAAGTAGCATACAGAATTTATAATACTACTTAACTTACAGTTTTAGTAACCTAGAGCCTAAGTTAGAGTTTCTAACTACCTGGACCCCCTGCAGATTAGGTCAGATCTTAATACATGGTTTAATGTATCAATATAACAGTCACAATCTAGACTTAAAAATGACATGAAAGAAGATGAGTCATCAATACTCAGAGAAAACAAAAGACAGTGCAGGCATCCCTGGCCCCTGGGGGTCAGGGGGTGTCTCACTGTCAGCAGCAGTTTTGGTCCAAATTTCCCACACAGGACTTGCCATAGACACTGCTGCTCTGTGCACTGTTACACTTCCCTTTTCTCTGATGGGGTCACCACCTACACCTGGCTGCCCACGTGCCTGGGACCTTCAAGGCCAGCAAGGAAGGGAGAGATCAGCCCAGGAACCTTGAGGCTAGTAGGGAGAGGAAGAAGAAATCGGTTTGATTTGTCTGATTGGTTCACAGGCCCTTCAGGACCTGAGAATGAGGGAAAAGGGAACAAACACACGACCTGCTCGGGCACAGAGAATGGCTTCTTGCCTTATAAAATGGCATTAGTTATGCTAACCACAGTACCAGGACTGGGAGCGGGGGACACTGGTCACCAGTGTCTGTCTTGTCAATTCCTTCAACAGAAGGTATAACAGGGGGGTATTTTATGTAATTCTCAAACTTTCCCCATGATTAAATTCTATATTCCATATATTACCTGTGCATTAGAATGGCATAATCAGTGAGCCTGGTATCAATAATGAAGCTTTTGAGACTGATGAGGAACCTGAAGACAACCAGGATCTTCAAGTTCCCACCAAAGAAGTAGAGATCCGGGTGGACTGGAATTCAGAGCTCCCAGTCAAAGTAAACATCCCCAAGGTGCCCATCCACAGTCTCATTCTTGATTTTGGAGCAGTAACCTTCTTGGATATTGTAGCTGTGAGATCAATAAAAACGGTAAGGGCATTTTTTTCTGATATTCTATAAAAATGAAACCAGTCAGTAGTATGTAAATCAAGAACTGTTAGCTGAAGTTAATTTCTGAGTTTTAAAAAGTATGTTGTTGGAAAATACCATCAAAATATAAATATGAAAAATACCAGCAAAGGTAGAACATTGGTGATGTGTGTATTTTAAGTGTGAAAAAGTGCACTAAAAGAACAATATGAAGGTTGTGTAGTCAAGTACTCAAAAAATTTAACTGCAAAATGTGGTTCCCTTATATGCATGTGTTATGAAATGTTTTAGTTATATATTTTCTTTCCACATGCCTACTGCTTTAATCTGGGCATAGGATGATGCTCACTCAACACAGAGGTAGTAAAAATCTCATCTTGCTATCCCAGTTCAGTCTTTAGCCACAAGATTTTTTCATTCTTTCCTTCATTTATTAATTCATTTTAATTATGAAGGAAGAATGATTAATTTCTTTATAGTATTTCCTGTGGCTATTATCAAGTGCTTCATCAACATTAATTAATCTTCAGACTCACAGTACATAATAAGGGGATAATATTCCTTCCTAGGAAGAAGGAAATGAGGTGTAAAGATTAAGGCCAAGTATTTCCATTATTTTTTGGTGTCCATTTACAAGTGTGTAGGATCAGATTGTTCAGTCTTCAGTATTTTCTGATATTTTATATATTCAGATTGATGCTTTTACTAACTTAATTTTGCAGCTGGGACTACTTAGCCCATCTATAAAACCAGCTCTTTACCATGACTCAAGTTTCTCAATTAACAGAAACAAAAATAATAATCACCTCTGAAAACACTCATCTAAGAGACTTGCCTGCCAGCAGGGAGCCAGGGGTAGATTTTAGTCTCCTGCCTTTTAACTAAGTGAAATACAGGAGCAGTGTGTGCCTTGCACCAGCTTCCTGCCTAGTTATGTGGGAATATGGGGCTCGTTGACATGACTCTCTCCATATGTAGCTTTTTCATCCAAGAACAGATCCATCTGGTGCACTGCATGAGGGGGAAATGTGTGTAAAAAACCTGCATGTGCCAGTGAATGAGTGTATCATAGCACACGTACATGGGGGAGATGAAGCTCTCTTGGGCCCACATGGCCTCGCTTGGAAAGATGGTTATTGGAATTTTGAGAACAGAACAACAACCACCTGAAATGGCAGCCATGCCTGTGCGTGTAAAATGGGTAGTTCCACTCACATAGTTGAAGATAGGCCACTTCAGCAACTGGGTACTTAACTACTGGATCTTTAAGTATAGCAGTACCTTAATTATGATGAATAAACAAAATGTACTATGTGGAATGAAGACAATCAGAAAGAAATTAAGTGTATGTGCCTATACATTACACAGACGCACAGACATATATGTATTTTCTCCTGACAGACTTTATTTATTGATGTCCTTCTTGCAAATTTTTTTTTAGATAATTAAAGAGTTTGAAAGAATTGATGTCAGAGTATATTTTGCTTCATATCAAGGTAAATATCCAATTATTTCTACTTTCACTCATGCAAAGAATAAAATGAAGGTGAGAAGGGATCTCTAGATGTGTCTGTGGTAGCATCTGCACTAATAAACATGTGAACTGTAACACTGATAAGCATTGTTGGCTCCACTGGGACACAAAAAATGGTGGGGTGTAAAGGAAATATGGAAAGTAAAAGCCAAGGCTAAACTATAATTAATGGATTCATTTGGGTGTACATTTGATTTCTGACAATTGCAACCATATATTTTAACATTTATTTCTTAAATTACTTAATATTGTATAAACTTGTTACGACTTTCTTTTATTCAGACAACCTTATATCTCAGCTGGAACGGGGTGCCTTCTTTGATGACACTGTCAGAAAAGACATATTTTTCTTGACTGTCCATGATGCTGTGCTCTACATAAGGAATCAAATGACATACAGTGACAACCAGGATCCCATATTTGAGAAGGTAAGGATATCCAGCAGTACCTTTCCCTTCCTTCCATCATCTAGCACTCATTCTTGAAGTTTCTGTGACACATTTGAAAACTAGAACTGTAGTACAAAAAAAGTGGGAGTGTAGTAAATTGGGCAGCTTCTGCAGTACGTGGGTATTTTTCTAGATCAAAGGAAAGGTCTGGCAACTCCAGGAGCTTGTTAGTGAAAAGAAAATGAGAAACAGCACACATGGAAAACACTTCATCCTAAGAGACATTTTCTAATTTCTGACTACTGGCATCTTAAGAACCTCATCAGCTGGAGGTTGCATTTGGAACATTATAGTTAATTGTTACAGATGGAGGTTTTTTTCATGGTGTCTGTAATACTTCTTTTGGAACCTGTGACACTATCCTGTGGAGATAAGTTCTCTAATTTTATTTTATATGACAAATATTTCCTGCTTGGTTTAAGCCTGCTGGACTTCTGGATTGGTAGCTGCAATGAATAATCATTCCTTGCTCCCTTTTCCAACACTCCACAGACTTCTGATCAAAGCTATAATCTCACTCTACTTGGCATGGATGTGTATGGAAGCTGTTCCACGCTAGTGTTCATTCCTGCTGCCATTCTCCATGCATTTCCTCGTATTCTATATTTTTTTCAGATAACCAGAACACTCTGTAGTATTTAAAGATTTGCTATACTCTGTAGCATTTAAAGCATTTAAAGGGCTCTCATTAGGAAAATGGTCATATAATGTCCTCCTTTCTTTTCACCACAATTCCTTTCCTAGCAATCACTATTACAGTATTATGAATAAATAGCAATTAAAATTAGTATTACTGATAATTAACTACGATAGGACCCTTATTTTTTATAACTTTTTCATCCTAATGTTTATAGTAGACATTAACATTTTTATAATGCTATACAACAGTTTAAAGATAGATTTTATTATTTTTACAAAGCCATAACTAGTCATGTGAGCAGATTCAGGCCCAAAGGCTCTGCAATTTATAAGTTCCTCTCAGCTGAACTAAATACAAGGAACAATATAAAACAGACTCTTCTAAGTTGTGGACATTACCTTAAGGTACTTCAGAGTAAAAAAAAATCAATTTCAATGATACTGACAACATGTAACTCATCATGTTTCTTAATTTCTTTCTACCAAGATTTCACTCATGCAGGAGTCTAAAGAACCCATAGAGTTCACAGAAGCCAGCCAGCCTGATGATGAACTTGACGTTCAGGAAGAGGTATGCACTTTAGAACTGAATGTGTCTATTCCTCTGCCTGTAGCCTGGAGTCATGCTGTGAGAGTATGGCCCTCAACAGATTCCTTCTCCACACATAAATACCCTCTCTGGATACTGAATGTCAGTAAGTAGAGGAAGTCACATTCTTCTTGAGATGGTAGTAGATTATATCTGCTTAAGTATCTCCTCATCTCTCTTACTTTAGGACTACTTTTGCCTTACGTAGGCTTATAAATAGATGTAAACACAAGCTGGGTGCCTAAAAGAAGGCTTTGTAAGGCTTGAAGCACCAGAGTCCAAAATGATGATCAACCTTCCCCTTTCATTCCTCCTTTTAACACAGCAGACAGCTTCTTGCACAATCTGCACAGTTTACAGAAGTTACTTTCTTTGTACTTCCACCGAGTTTTTAGTTTACACAAACATGTAATTTTCCCAGATGGTGTATACTGAGAACTAACCACGGCCTGTTTCTCTCCAACTTTCAAAACCATTTTTCTAGGCTATGCGCCGACTTGCTTCCTGAAGGACTGCAGGCACTGTCCTGCCTGTGAGCACACAGCAATATTCACGCACCAGTACCATCTCTACCAGCATTTTCTGCTATGAAACCAATCTTTGCACTTGAAGAAACCCCCGACTGTTTGTCTGAATGATAGAGATCTCTATAACTCTCCAAATTTTAGCTAACATTATCCCAGAAATATTCTGGACCTTGATTCTGCAAGCACTTTCTGCTGTGATATATATTAATAAAAAAGAAAATCAGAAGACTGTTGTGAAAGACGTACTCAGTTTTGGAAGTAGTCAGTCAGAAGTTGCACTACACTTTTATCAGTGTGCACAGGATGAAAAGCTGCTCTGTGGTCTGCCCAGGAGAGTGGAAGAGACCAAAATCTTTGGATGGCAAGCCTTTTGTTCAATACTTTTACAAAGCCTGGTGAAAGGGCAGGAGTTCTAGCTGGCCAAGGCTTTGAATTCTAGAACATCAGTGTGAGAATATGTGCTGAACAAGCCTTGAAAAATGTATCATGATCATTTTTTTTCAAGCAATTCCTTAAATTGCTGCAGGTAGTTAGATCACTGAAAGAGGCGACAGGTGAAATTGTCACATGAACAGGAAACAGCACTGAACTATGGTGATACTTCAAATAGGAAAAGTTCCTAAAGACCCTTGGGTATGGGTTCATCAGGGCTGTATTAATCCCACTGCAGCGAGTCTTGCACTACTGTTAATGATTGTCCCTTAAACAAAGGACAAACAGAAGATTATTAAGATTATTTTGGCTAGGTTGTATAACCTTCATCAAGAGGCAGATCATGACATAAATTAAGGGAAACCTTAGTCCCTGGGTACGTTATGAAATCTGTAAAACAGGCTGATACTGAATGCAAGCAAGAAAGAATGTGAGCTTGTATTGAGGTTTGGGGTTTTTTAAATGGAATATAGGTGTATTTTTTGCTTAATGAATAGTTATATTTTTATAGAGATTTTTTCTTTTAATATTCTACATCAAACTGCTGCTGTTCTTTTACATATGAAAGTTCATAATGCACAAGTGCAATAATTTACAAAAGATAAACATTTGAGCAGCAAAACTTTAATCCTTAATTAATGTTTTTAATTTTCATGAAGAAGAAATGTATTTTGATGGAAGACAGACTGGTACCTTAAATTTTTTATCATTACATTATTTTTTAAATGGGAAAAAATTTTGCATTGTGAGGAAATAGATAAACTGAAGTGTAAGAAATGTCCAAGTATAAAATGCCTTTAAGTTAACAATGTGGAAAACTAGCTTCATTATTTAATTCTCATTAGTTGATTACATCAGAGAATTTTTCCCACATTACACTGCACAGAGATTTCTGCTGCAGGTAACAGTGGAAAAGCTAAGCACTAAAGAAATTATTCTGGCTTCAGGACCTGAGTGAACTCTATCAATCTAAGTGAAAAAAAAATCCTTATAAACTTGGGGGACAGTATCTGACACAATAGGTACCAGCACCAAACTGGCATCTGTATTCTCTAGTTAAGGCACAGACTTCAGCCTTCACAACAGTGAAGTTTCTCAGTACAGACAAGTGAACTTAGGTGATGTTGGTGCTCCAGGCCAAGCCAGCAAACAGCAGGATTGTATTCACAATGGACATGGGCCATTTGTCCGTGGGATGGGCATCTCCACCATCTGAGAAATCAGACCTCTCTGTACCTCTTCAGATGGAACCACTAATCTCTACTGACACTAATGCTTCAGCCCAGCCTGTGATGTGACAATTCAGGCCTTTAACTCCACCTGTCCTCCTGTCCCCTTGCCAGCCTCTCACGGGGGGTTGGCACTTCAGCCCACCTTACTGGCCTGAAGGTCCCATCAGGCCGTGATCCCAACCCCTGACTGCTTGAACACTTGACAGTGCACAAGACCAGTGACATGTTTTTTAGAAGCTGTATTGCTTTTCTAAAACAAGTGTACATTTTAAGTAAAAAATAAAATATTCTACCTGGTGAGCTTTCAGCTAATTGTTACGCAGGACAAATTTCTACAGAAAAGATGGTAAAAAAATGGTAGCACTGATTTTTTTTTTCCTCAAGAAAATATCTACACTGTGAAGTTTGAGTAAAGATTCTTACACAACAGAAATGTCATTACATTATTTTTTGAACTTTCTCCAGTTCTTGTCTGTACAGGTATCAGTCTTCCAGTTCCTTTCCATATATGACATCTGATCTGGGATTGTGATAAAATATGATAAAATGCACTTATTCTTGGCCTGTGTATTTTTTCCAGGCGTGGCTGTTCTTAATTTAACAGGCACAAAATATTAAACTTTTTCTGAAAAACAGCATTTCTCTCAAAGCCTACAGTGGCATACAAGAGTAAGAGGTAATATGCAGAATGCATTCAAATGCCTAAGTGGTTATGTGCTTAATTTTCTACGTATCCATCAAAATTAAGGATACCAAAATAATGGAATTTGCAATGAAGCTAAAATTCTCTGGTTTTGTACTAATTAATGTATCTTGAAGTAGTGTAACTAGATGTGCTTATCTTTTTCCAGTAGGATGAAGAAGTGGTATTTTTGTATGCATTTTGAGTATTACTATTCTGTATTTGCATGTCAGATATTAAATTTGGAGATGTATTTTAAGCTTTTTTTACACTTTTAAAAGCTGCATTGAAAAGTAATTGTACCTATTAACTAGAAAATAAAGTTGTGCATACTGAAAATTTGTTCCTTGCGTCTGTGTATTTGGGAGAGTTCTTGTTTAGTTTGGGGTTTTTAAAGTCTTCTCTTTGTGAATTCCTATTATGGGAAGATAAGGCTTCTTATGAAGGGATCAGTGTCACGCTTCCCTTGGGTGTGTTTTGAGGATCAGCAAAGACAAAAGGGAAAACCTGATCCCTCTGCCTTGTGCGGGTAAGACAAGAAATGTTAGACTTTAATGGCAGCTTTTAAATGTTAAGGCTATAAAGATAATGACATTGTCTGTAGGGGCACAAGATCTCAATCCCGGAGGCTTTTTAGTGAGACAATCACCAGTCTGAAGTGCATGGAGTAGAGTTACCCGTACTTTAGGACCGTGGAAGGACTGCTCGAGACCATTTTCTACTTATAACCTGTGACTTTGTTGTATTTTCTTTCCTTTCTTCAGTGCTATAGAAACACTCAGCATCGCACTGAATTCCACAGGAAATACAAAAAGCTAAATGTAACATTAAGTCCTCTTCTGAGCTAGTGAGCTCTACTGCTGTGAAGCTTCTGAATATTCTGAAGATTCACTGCTCCATCAGTTCTACAGCATGTTAGAAATCTATCATTTCCACGGTAAAACTTAAGGCTGACCACCAGCAGCCGCGAGTGCGATGCGGCCTGACATCTTCCCAGTGTGTTTGAAGGCTGCAGCACACAGGCGGCCGGACGGGGCCTGCGCGACTCCTAAACTGAGAGACCCCGCTCATGTTTTCACTCCATCCGTCCCCCAAAAGGAGGGGACACCTCCCAATCCCACCTAGTCGCGGCTCTGCACTCCAAGGCCGCGGTCCCGCAGGCGCCGCGGGGCCGCCGCACTCCCCTCCTGCCGCAGCGTGAGGCGGCCCCGCTTCCCCCGTTCCCCTCCCGCGGCG
>VYXD01010892.1:836979-849984 GCA_013397195.1 Hylia prasina
GATGCAGCCTGTGGCGTCTCGGAGGTGGGGGAGAGACGGTCGTTCGCCCGCGGCGTTTCCCGGCTTCGGTGCTCATAATGTGTTTCCTGATTCCGTGGTTGTGGCCCGAGAGGAAACTTCCTCATATGCTTAAATTTGGTTTCGTGGTTTAAATGTCGTTTGCCGGTGAGCGCGCTGGCGTAGCTGTGATCCTTTGCTAGTTAATGCGCTGGCGTAGTGCAGTGAATAAATGAATGGACGTGGGCTTTTTGCTAGGGTGGTTTTGGAGGTTTTTTCCCTTTCCCTTAAAAAAAGATTGCGTTATGACTCTAGCTGTATAAAGTATTTAAGCTGTATTTGTGAATTTCAATAAAGCTTGAAATGTAAAAATAAAACGTAAGTTGATGAAGGTGACAGTAGGTTGCATCACCTCTAATTAGAGCTTCTTTAAGTAGTCTTAACAAGTTTGGTATGTTTGTAGTGGTTTTTTCTGGACATAATCCTGCAAGTTATTTTCATGCAGACAGGAATTTATTATCCTTCCATGAAGCATGAGTGACTAATAAATTTGCTAGTTCGGGTTTGTTGAGCAGCTAACTTGTGTAAATATTCCTTGCGTGAAAGGATATCAGGAGGAAAAAGTGGCAGAACCTATTGGCAGTTCAGTGGGCTAACTGCTACACAAGTTTTTGATTTTTAAAATTTGTTTTAATTATCCCTGTTTGCAAATGGACTGAGTTGCTGCAGAGACTGTTTGCGGTTTATGGTGCTGTGGTTTTGTGTATTCTGGTAGAAAACACCATTTGCCAGCACATGGAAAACAAGCAGCTTCACCTCTGATGTCTTGGTCCAGCACTCCCTGGGGAAGGCTGGTGACAGAGTTGAGTGTTTGCAGGTTCATCTGGACAGCCAAAAGAAATAACAAATGGCCAGTAGTAAAAATGAGCTTTATTGCTTTTGCTTTTTTGCATTTTGCCTTTTAGAGTGCAACTATCAACCATAGTGCTAAGAGGAGTTTGATCTATCTGAGAAAATTGAGGGCTTTTGATTTGGAGGTACAGGACTGTGAGGGCACAGTCCCAGTTTGAAACTGACACGTGTCCTAGCTTTGGTGGTAGGTGCTGAAAAACAGCAATCCCATTTTTTCTTGTTTTTCCTTCTACTTGTTGCATTGTGTGTGGTGTTTATAGGCTTTGAGAGACAGTAGTTGGTGAGGGGTTGTGCAGAATTACACTAATGGACCCTAATTGCAGTGGCTGTGCTCCTGCACTGCAGTCCTTTGGGGCCTCGGCAGTCATTCCAGGACTGGAGTGCCGTACCCTGCAGAACCACAGGGCTGTAACAGGGCTCACCCCTTCCAGACTGAGCATGCCCTGCTTTGAAACACCTGTGGCATTTTCAGTTAAAATCCCAGTGAGTTGGGAAGATTTGTGAAGGACATAACTTCATTTCAGTATGAATGAGATGCTGTGTGGTGGTTTTAGAAAAACTTGCTGGAGGTTGAGGGAGTTACGCCTCCTCATTGGTGTTGCTTGTTGCATTACCTGGTCCATGTTTTCTCTTGGAGCCTGTACCTGCTGATGCGTGCATCAGGCTGTTTCTTGCTTTGTTCACCCCAGTACTTAGATTTAAATCTGGTTAAGGAGAATTTTGTATGTAGCCAGGAACAATAATTTTCAGTTTAGGAAGGATACAACTACATATTCCTAAGTATCAATATTTATTTTTTATAAACTTCTATGCGATAGGTCAAGATGTTGAGTTAATATATAAACTAGTTTCCTTTCCACTTTAATAAACAATATACATAAATAGTAACAATTATCTTTTGACATAAGAAATGCTGTGTAATCAAGGTTGTACAAAGAATTGACTCTCCGCTGCTCTTCACACTGAGCAGAGTTAGCACTGAGAAGAGCTATAAGGTTAATGTTTCTGTTGTGGAAAAATGTGTGACTAGCTAGGTTATTTAAGTAGCTTTATTTTTAAGCCAGATTTCCTAAAACAGTTGCTGTTCCCAATACAGTTTTGTGATGGGACATCTGGAATAAATTGTATGTGAATCACTGTTTTCTAGCGATTAAATTTTGATTTGTTGTATGCGTCTTAAGCTTTAAAAATTATTATTCTTAAAACTTTTTTGTTAATATTTAGCCTCTTTAGAGACTATTAGATAAGTGAAAAATTAGATCAGTTTATTTTATTTTCTTTCACAGACAATGATTTGCAAGGAACAAATAGTTCAGCATCATTGGGTGGTCTTGATGTCCGTAGAAGAATCCCTATAAAGCTTATTTCAAAACAGACCAATAAAACCAAACCTGCACCTCGAACTCCAAGAAATATGAACAGGATGCCTTCAAAGACACAAGCTGGTGATGAAGGTAAATTCATATAAATTCCCTGTAGTAGGGAAGTGTATTATTCTACAGCATTGTTCAAGACTTAACTCAGAGACTTTAGAGTCCAGGGTTCTGTCCAAATGCAAAACAAGTTTCAAAGCTCCAAGTACTGCTGCACTGTGGGGCTTCAGTAGTGCCCATTTCCAAAACAGGCTGTCTTACTATTTTGGCTCTACCTTTCTGTAGAATGGGCTGAGCAGAGTGGAAGTGCTGTGGCATTATTTGATGATTTCATTATAAATGACCCATGCTCTTAATAGCAGCTGGTGTCAATTACGAAAGTGTTGTGGTTGGCTCGTGTCTTTCTTCTCTTTCTCCTTTCCACAGAAGAATTTGATTATAACAAAGAGGAGCGATACGAATGTAAAGGAGGTGAAATGTTTGGCAATCAAAGGAGATTTCCTGGACCCATTTTTTGGGATTATAAGGTAAAGTCATGAATCTTTGCCTGTTTTTCATACCAAGCTGTGAGTAGTCCTGGTAGATACTTCGTCAATTAAAAGTTCTTCAGGTATTTTTGTCTGACTAAAAATACATCCTCAGCTTTCTCCTGTTTGTGGTGTTCTTGCTTCTTTTCAACTAATTCAGAAATAATGGGTATGTTGATGATATTTGAAATGAGAAGCTTCAGTTGATGTTGTTTTCTTACCCCGTTCTCTGTCCTACCAGATAAACTTGCTGGGAGAAAAGGATGATACACCAGTCCATTTCTGTGATAAGTGTGGATTGCCCATCAAAATGTATGGACGCATGGTGAGTGAAATTACCAGTGGAAGATGCAGCCGTGGCTTCCCTTTAGATAAAATTAGGTTTTACTGTGTCTTTATGAGGCTTCTGGAGATTACTGATTTCAACAGGCATCTGAATAAAGAGCTGAATAGTACCAGGATGCCTTCACTGCTCAAGTGTTTTTGTTCCATCTATCTGACTGATTTTGCTTTACCCCCGATTCAATAAAGTAAGCCTGTAAATGTCAAACAAAAACCAGAACACCATCATGAAGGAAAAAAACCTTCAAGTTCTGGGGTTTTGACCTTACATCACTTAGGTTTGAAAATAAGCTTTTTATCTCAGTTGAAGACTTGCAGTGAAGTCAGAAAACACAGTTCACTTTCATGTACCTTTAAAAATCCTTGAGATTAATTTAGATTTCCAAGTGTGATGTAACAGGCTTCAGCATCTGACTTAATGACAGTTAATGCTTTTAAAACTTTCCTTCCTTGCCAGCAAGACAAGTGTAATCAGATTGCATATGGAGCTTTTGTGAAAGTTCAGTGTTGGTAATAGTGCAAGACTCAAACTTTTGCCAGTTTTTTTTACCAACACGTAACCCCAAACAACACTACCCAAAAAAACCCCAAACACAGCATCAACAGTTCTAGAAGGTTCCTGTGCAAAGATGCTGTAAATTGATAACCACTGCTATGCTTGTTCACCTCATAGGTAAATTAGTTACTTTAATTGTTATAAACTACATTGGAGGGAGGAACTGTATTCTGCAGAATGACATAGATATTTAAGACACAATGTCTTAACAGCAATTTTTTATTTCTAGATACCTTGCAAGCATGTTTTCTGCTATGACTGTGCTATACTACATGAGAAAAAAGGAGACAAGATGTGTCCAGGGTAAGTCATCTCAAGATTTGTTATTAAAGGAAATGTAAGAAAGTAACTTAAATATTATTTCAGATACTCTGTTAACATGGCTCTTATTTATGTACATTTAGCAGAGGCAGTAGAGTATTCTGACCTTTCTAGTTCCTATTCCATACTTTGGGGTTGTAAGAGATCAGTGTTTACTTTGTTGTTTTTGGGTAGGTAACATGTTACTGCTCTAATTTGAGAAGGAATTAGTAGAAGTCTGATTTACTTAGTGAAAATTACCCGTGTTATGACTTAATGCACAGAAGAAATTTGTGTGAGAGATGCTACTTAAAAAATTCTACCTCATGAAATTTTTATGTTCTTTCATAGTTACATTTTGAGATTTAAAAACTAAGTAAGTTCAAAATAATTGAAAAGTTTCTTTCATTGCTGCAGCGGGGCAAATTGTCAGATTTTAATATGGCTAATTATGTTAACAAGGAAGAACGCGTGGTGAGCTCTCTGTGATGATAATAAATATTCTCTTTTTATTCAGCTGCAACGAACCCGTGCAGCGAATTGAGCAGTGTGTACGAGGGTCTCTCTTCATGTGTAGCATTGTTCAAGGATGCAAGAGAACTTACCTGTCACAGAGGGACTTGCAAGCTCACATCAACCACCGTCACATGAGAGCTGGGAAGCCTGTTACTCGTCCTCCCATTGAACCCGTACATCCTCCCATTGCCCCACCGCCGGCCGAAATTCCCGAGCGTTTCATAATGCCCCCGGAGAAACATCACCTGAGCCACATTCCGCCAAAGCAGCACATCATGATGCCACCGCCTCCTTTGCAGCACGTGCCGCACGAGCACTACAACCAGCCCCACGAAGACATCCGTGCTCCTCCTGCAGAGATGTCCATGGCTCCGCCGCCCCCCCGCCCCGTCGCTCAGGACACCTTCCGCATCTCAACGAGGAAGCACAGCAACTTAATAACTGTCCCCATTCAGGATGATTCCAATTCAGGCGCTCGAGAACCGCCTCCGCCAGCGCCCGCACCTGCTCACCATCATCCCGAGTACCAGGGTCAGCCGGTGGTGTCACACCCTCATCACATAATGCCTCCCCAGCAGCACTACGCGCCGCCCCCGCCGCCGCCGCCGCCCATCAGCCACCCGCTGCAGCACCCTCCGCAGGCGGCAGGCACCCCTCACATGGTGTACAGCCAGGCTCCGCCGCCTCCAATGACCTCTGCCCCTCCGCCCATAACCCCTCCTCCCGGACACATCATTGCCCAGATGCCGCCCTACATGAACCATCCTCCTCCGGGACCTCCCCCTCCTCAGCATGGAGGCCCACCTGTAAATGTAAACGCACCCCCTCCCCATCACTATAATCCCAACTCTTTGCCGCAGTTCAGTGAAGATCAAGGAACTCTCAGTCCCCCTTTCACACAGCCTGGGGGAATGAGTCCAGGGATATGGCCAGCTCCGAGGGGGCCACCTCCACCTCCAAGGATGCAAGGGCCTCCTGCCCAGGCCCCCCTTCCTGGACCACATCACCCTGATCAAGCCAGATACAGACCCTATTACCAATGATACAAGCGACTATATAAATAGAGAATGCGCTGAAGAGAATAAAATGAAATACAGAAGCCTTTTAATTAATTGTTTTGGGGTTATTTTGTTGTGGTTTTTTAAAAATACTGTCATTTTGACTGTAAGACATTTTGGGGTTTGAATCTTAAATGATTTTTAAGCCTTGGCCGTAGGACTCTTAACTTCAAATACTCTGTAGTGCTAAAGTAAGTGGCTTAGTAGACCACAGTTGCATTTTAACAGAACTTCTGTTGCTAGTGTGGCTAAATTGTCCTAAGATGATCACTTGTAATATTATTTCCTGGAGAAGATGAACACGTGTTGTACCATTCTGAATATTGTTTTTGTTAAACCCAGTGTTTTTGTTAACCTGTGTACAATAATTAAATTGAAATATGGTTGTAAATGTGGTGAGTTTCTATATGAAGTTAACAGACACATAGTTCTGGGACACCATTTCAATACGTATACCTTCCAAACAGCAGTGTAGTGAAATATTAAAGGAACTTTAATATTTCTCCTGCTGCCATTTACCATTACTCGTAAGGATTTCAGGCTGTAACAAATTCTTGGCACTAAAAATCAGACATGCAGAATTCTGCATTTACCACATTCCAGCTTTTCTGATTTTTTTTTAATGCATCAAAATGAATCTATCAAAGATACAGCTTTGGGCACGACATGAAACCATGTATTGTGGGGTTTTTTTGTTTGGGTTTTTGGAGTTTGTTTTAAAGCTAGTTTTGATTCAGAGGGTTTTAAAGGTAGTTTTGATTCAGAAGGTTCTGTTTACATGTAAGCTACTCAGTGAAGCTGAATTCAAACTACTGTGTTTACCTATGGCTGTGTTTGTGTGGAAGTGGCTGTAAATGTGCTTGCCATGTCCATGAAAAGCAGCTTCTGTTAGGTAGGGAAGTCATGTTTGCCTCTCTCACTTTAAATAAGTCTGAAGTCCCATGTGTAGAAATAAAAAGGTACACATTATTTATCTGTTTTGATTTTGTGATACAGGTTTAATTGAACAGTCTTTAGGTGTTTTGCTTTTCTCAAAAACTAGCAATATAAGCAGGCTTTTAGGTCTGTTTTTGTCCAAAATTTATGTTTTATAAGAATACTTTTAAAGACAAACACAATATAAAATGAGAAGGTTCCTTTTTAGTGCAGCTGGTAGCAGAAGCAGACAGTAACAAGACAGTACTGTCTGTTGGTTGGAGTGCTTATCTTTGCATTTCTGATCAGTATTTGCACTGAACCATTGCTTTTCCAAATGCCACATTTCTGGCAGTGGTGCTTTTAGATGAAGTTCTTTGGGATTTTTCTACAGTTTGTAGTTTCCTACTGTTCTCAAATAATCTGAGCCATCTTAAAGCCTCAGTGTTACTTCTTATTTTGTAAACATTCTTTTTCAGAATCATAAGTGTTAAATTTATGCAAGAGCTGTGACAGTGCAACATTCCAAATTTTGTATTTTTATGTCTAAACTTCATATTTTTAATTGGTAGAGCAAGGGCTCTTTAGATTTATTCTGTTCTTGACTGCCATTGATTTCCTTGTGACCACAGCCAAATCTTTTAGATTGCCTTTCAAGGAGATAGTTCTTTAGAGATGGGATACAAATAAATTCTGGGGTATGCAAACGGCCAGTAAGTGTCAACTGCTTGAAAATCTGCTTAGCTGTAACATACTTCTTTCTAAGAGAGAGTTATTTGGTTTGGTTGCTCTGAAAACTAAGTAATTTTAAATAAAATACAGTGATGAAGAAAAAGAGGCTGATTGTGATAGTGTGCTATGAAATGGGCTGGTTGAAAATTTACTGCTTCTATATGTGTGAAGGCAAAAATGGCTCTGCCAGCATTCTTTCCTTTCAGTAACTTTAGAAACACATGAGGAACTTTTGAGGAGCCCTTCTGTCACGGTGAAGTTGACTGGGAGGAGCCACATTTATGTCACAGCACATGACTTCATCTGGGAGGACATCTGCATGTGTGATTCTTGTCCTTTGAGTCTGCCAAGCCAAGCTCAGCTGTGTCACAGGGACTGGCTGGGAGCTGCAGTGCCAGCTCGCTGTGCCACGCGCCCGAGGGAGGGCTGTGCACCCACCACCAGTGCCCTCTGTCTGGGAAACTCGGACATTCTGGAATGAGCTACCAATGTCAGTCACAGGTGATGAGGCAATTGGGCTACTCTTCCCATTGTGCTGAGTGTTTGAAGTAAGTCAGGTTACAAACTTCTCTTACATATTCTCCCATGTCTTGACCCAGATGAAGAGTTCAAAATATTTTTGTGTCCAGAACTGTTATTGAAGTTAAAGTGCTTTCCTGAAAATGCTGAGACAGATGAATTAAGGGAAAACAGCAGTTCCTGCTCTATTAAGGAGCACAAAAGATGAATGTATCTCTATCACTGTCACTGTAGACAGACAGTGTGAGAGAATTTTTCTCTGTATTTGCAACAATGGTGACATATGTCATATGGACAATGATGTATTACCCAAAAAATCAGTGGGATCCCTTGAGCTGGTTACTAGCCATGGACCAAAAGTCTGTGATAGAGAACTTAACTGAAAAGTCATCCTATGTAGGCAGATTTTGGACTTGAGTCAAATTTCTATGTTGTCTTGTAAGAGAAAGACTTAATATATTTTTTTAGTTCTTAAATCTGGATTAGATTATATATATAAATCTATTACCTATGTAACTAAGGGCACTGTTGATGTTTTCATATTTACAAAGTTTAAAAGTGCTTCCTCTGGTTGAAACCCTGTGTTAACTGTCTTTTAAATTTGTTTATGGGTTTGGTGTGTGTTTTAGGGTGGCTTTTTCCTTGATTTGTTGTTTGGGTTGTTTTGTTTGTTTGTTTGTTTTTTTAATATGTGGTCATTTTACTGAGAGGTTATGGAATTCATGTGTTGCATTTAATTGCATAATTAACAGTGTTAGAAATGGTGAGATGTGATCTCTTTGGATTCCTTCTTATTGGAAAGACAAACATTTGAATTTAATTAATTATGTTTATTTTGAATAAATATCCTTGTCTGTGGCAGTGATCTCTTTCCAGAAGCATTGCCAAGCAGATCTCAGGTTTTGAAGCGAACTCTGACTTTTGTCAGCCATTGCAGGTTCCTCTAACAATGTCACATAAGCAATGAAAAACAGTTTGATGATGGTTTGTGTCACCATGGAAAGAATTAAAGGACACCAGCAGATGGTCTGAAAACATCTGTGCTTTAGATGTTTGTCTCCTTACACTTTATCCTTGATTCCATCTCTGACTTTCCTTAAAGTTGCCTGCAGCCATGCATACTTTATAACCAGGGGGCCAGTTGTGTGAACTGTACTTTCTGTTTGTGGTGGGATATTTTAATACTGTTAACATAAAGACTGGTTACCTACTTGTGATAAGTCATATTTTTTCATGCCTTTTAAGAAGAAAAATTAAAACTATGAATTATTTTTTTTTTTGATCCAAGAGAATTACAACACCTTACTGGATGAATTTTCCACTTCTTTTCACTTCCTGCTCTCAAAGACTGTCAAACACTGTTTGTTAAAAGCTGAAGTGGAAGTAATTCCACTGTTATCTAACTCCACTTTCGAATTTGCACATGTAGCAAGGGAGAAAAACTGTCTTCCCCCTAGTGGAAGTGATGTTTTCTCAAGAACACATTTGTGGATATGCTTTCCCTGTGGATCAAGTCTGAACACGCCTCTCTCTTCTTAAACTGTTTTCTGCTCTGTGAAACTTGTGTCTGATTTTGAGTTTTTTCTCTCTGTGTGCATTGCTGGATTGCTGATAAAAGCAGGCACAGGTTCACAGCAGAAGGTCCTGTCAAGCCTGGGAAACAGGAGGAGCACTGGTGGATTGGAGCTGCAATGGAATACAGAATGTATGGGAAATAAGTTTGAACTTTTCATACGTATGACAGAGAGTCCAGCAGAGAAATGTGCAAGGTTTGGATTAATTTTCATCCTGATTACATTTCTAAA
This sequence comes from Hylia prasina, assembly GCA_013397195.1. Taxonomy (NCBI): domain Eukaryota; kingdom Metazoa; phylum Chordata; class Aves; order Passeriformes; family Sylviidae; genus Hylia; species Hylia prasina. Next base: position 846,532 of record VYXD01010892.1, read on the forward strand.
GTAAATAACAGTATTATACAAGTTGTACTTCCCTTTGTATTTATTTTTTGGTGTTAAAACCAATTCTTAGCAACTCATAAATCGATACAGTAATTCTCCTTTCACAATTGTGAGCTTTTGTACTGTGTTCAGATACATTACACTCACATTAGTGATTCACACTGACCAGTTTGCAAACTGAACTGGCTGCATTTGTTTGGGCAATGTGAGTGAAAATAATGATGTTTAAATCCCCTTTTAGTCTTGACTTAGCCCTGAGACACCAACTTTAGAAACTTCCTCTACTCTAAATGGTATCTCTTTATTCTCTTGAGTATGAGTATTATTTTATGTTTCTTCTTTTTTTAAAAAAAAATTATTTTCAGTGTAGATTCAGTTCACAAGTGCAAGAGATCAAAATATTAAAAAAATGCATCATACATCCAGAAATGTGTGGGTGGAATAGCAGCAGGAAGCTGGTAAATTAGCTCAGTCATTATGAAACTTTAGTGAGTAATTTTGATAATACAATTCAAGTGTTTCTTGAGTGCCAGCAGAACTCATTGTAATACACTTCTGGTAATGGGAAGAGTGATAATGTCTGCAGGCGGGCAGGAATGTTTCCATTTTTATGTAGTAACATTTCACAAAAGAACTTCAGCATAACTGCTTAGAAAAAACCACCCAAATGAGTAACTAAACAGAAGTAAGCATGTGTCAGTCATCGAGAGTTTTCTTGTGGTCTTTTTTTTTCTTTTTTTTTTTGGGAAAACCAGTGCTTGAACACAGCTCCAAGATAATTTATAGTGAATTATTTCCTCCACTAAATAAAATCACATAAGTGCTGATGAATCAAGTTGTTCTTTGCAATTTCAGGGTCAGGTAAACTTTCAGGCATCATCTTGGGAAGCAGAAGGGAACAATGCATACAGACTGAGAAAACAAATTCTCCACATTCAGTGCGGGGATGAGGAATAGAGAGCTGGGAGTAGCATTTCAGTAAAGAAGTGCTTAAGGATACTTCCTCCTTAACAGGAACTGAGTTTGAAATTGAAAAAAATACAGGTTTGCATGTTACAATCCTCTCTCCACTGGGCCTGAGACCTTGAATAAGGTCTTCTAATTTTTTTGTTTCTGTATTTCACACTGCACAGCAAAGTGATAGTCAGGCTTGAGAGTAGGCTTGAGCATCACTGGCTCTGTGGCTTCTCCATTTTCCATCCCTCTTGCTGGCTGTAAAATTGTTATTTAGTCACAAAGTGTCTGCACTCTGATGAAGAGAGATAGGTTCAGGATATGTGATGAGGAATTAACATGCTACCAAAAAGTGGGTATGGAATTTGCCTTTTTGCTTAATTCCTGAGTAAAATACTAAAACTCAGTATTATGGTAGTGCTCTAACTGAGTAGCAACAGCACCCAATGCAAGATGCTTAGAAAGCTAAATAGCCAGGTTTCTGAAGTTCCCTGTCTCAAAAATACAGCAAACATCTACGTCACCACAGTATCTTACAACAAGATGTTATAATCTGCATGAGGGTAAACCGCCCAGAAAAATGCTAGTATTGGAATAACAGAGAGTTGCAGAAATAACCAGTACTGCAGGGAATCTCTCATAAAGCATCAGAAGTACAATTGATGCTGGTGTCAACATTGAAAAATAAGGAGTAGGGTGATTTGAGAACATGGCAAGTAGCTGATAGGGATGCGTGACATGGGAGTGCAAAGCTGTTTGGCCAAGGCTGTCTATGTGCCATGTCCATTTAAGAAATGGTCAATAGTTTTGGAAGGGGATTTATCCTCTGTGGCACTGTGCTGTGTCAGAAGAGTAATTAGTATAGAAATTAATTGTTTGGAGACGTGCAATTTAGAAAATAATATTTTTTTATTAACCTGAAGCCTGTCAAAAAATCCCATATGTTTTTGAAGTGCAGTATGTGTTATTCCACCAGATACTGCACTTGTTATATTGCTTTTGATAGGGATGTTTGCCTGGGTCTGTATAGGCACATAGGAGCACAGGACTGAAAAGAACCACTGGAGTCTGACAGTTCAGATTACACTGGTATGATGTGATATCATGATTTTCCTGATTTTCATGAACATGTTTAAGTCTTATCTTAAAAGCAGTTCAGTTTTTTCGCTCCTCTTGTTCTAGCTGGAAAGGATCTCACCATTGTAAAAATGAGGAACAATCCTCTAGTATCTTGTTCATGTGGACATTTGGCCAGTTCATTCTTTTTCCCCTTAAAGGACAATACTTTTTTTTAATATTGCATAACTTTTCCTCTCTCCTAGGTTAAATCTCTGTATCTATTTCTCTTTTTACCAGTCCTTAGATACAGCCTCTCCATTTTACAAAGATCCTCATAACAATTTTCTTTATTAACATTTGATTTCACCTTTCTTGAACTGAAAGCTCAGTCCTGAAGTTCAGAGTATTTAGAGTGAAATTTCCCCTGTGCATTGCACAGTATCACAGAATCACAGAATGTGCTGAGTTGGAAGAGACCCCCAAGGACCTTCAAGTGCAATGCCTGGCCCTGCACAGCACCATCCCTGAGTGTCACCCTATGTGCCCAAGAGCATTGTCCAAACCCCTCTATAACTCTGTCAGGCTGGTGCTGTGACCACTGTCCTGGGGAGCTGTTCCAGTGCACAACCACCCTCTGGGGGAAAAACCTTTTTTCTAATATCCAACCTAACCCCCCCCCAACACAACTTCAGGCCACTCCCTTGGGTCCTGTCACTGGTCACCACAGAGAAGAGATCAGTGTCTGTCCCTCCTCTTCCTCTCATGAGGAAGTTGTAACTGCAGTGAGGTCTCCCCTCAGCCTCCTCCAGGCTGAACAGACCAAGTGACCTCAGCCACTTCTCTCACAGCTTCTTCTCAAGGCTCTTCACCATCTTCATTGCCTTCCTATGAATGCTCTGTAATAATTTAATACTTTTCTTATGTTGTAGTGACCAAATAACTTTCTTGTTCTGGAAAGATGTGTTGTGTTATGCTCTGTTTTTTTGAAGTCTGCACTAGAAGGGCAATTTGGCAGTGTACTAATTGTACCTGTCTTCAGGTGCTGCTATACTGATTATCTGGCACACGACAGGTACTGGACAGTGAATCTGCTGTGGCACACTCAGAAGAGCAGTGGGTTGGTACAGCTGCTCACCATCCATCTGGTGTCTGCAGGAAGCAGCATCTCTGTGATGCCACTCAGGGCCACGTCCCCCACACCAGGGCAGGCACATGATCACCCACCACAGAACCACAGCTTGCTATTCATCTGCAAATGCATGAGTGTTGCCTGAAAGCTGAACTTCTATCTTCAAGTCCAGCTAATTCTTTCTATATTCAAAATCTCCTCAATTTTAATACTGACTTACAGCTTGGTTCATTAGCAGAGTTCATCAGGTAACTCCAGATTTAAAACAAACAAACAAACAAAAATGCCAAACAAACAACCAACCAAACACA
>VYXD01010892.1:850004-864438 GCA_013397195.1 Hylia prasina
CGATTTTGTTTTTAACACCTGTATACTCTGAAGCTAAAAATTGTAGTTCTGGCGTGCACAGAACACTATCTCCTTCTCTTCAGCCCTTCTTAAGTCCAAATGCACATTTCTGCCCACCCTAGCTTGACTAACAGTCAAAACTAGGCTTTGAAAACTAAAATCTCTTGTGATTTCAGAGTTCTGTTTCTTTCAGACTCCAGGAATGGTTCCATTTTCCTCTAGGCTGAAGATTTTTATACCTCTAGCACTTGTTATGTGAAATTAAAAGTTTTGTCACTTTGGGCATTGGGTGTTCTCTGAAAGTTGTGATACAGCTCATCTTCAAGCCTTAGACTTCCAGCAGGGGTTGATTGATGGCAGACGGGGTTGTGCAGAGTATCAGAGTAGACTCTTTAAGCTGAAGCCCTCTGCCCATCTGTCCACAGATCCAGGCAATTCAGCCTGCCCACCTGGCAGCTCCACACCCACGGCTCCTCCAGCCAAGCTCTGGGGCCAGTGTCTGTCCACAGGCTGGGTCTCACTGACCATGACCTACCCTGGTGGTGCATGGACAAAAGCAGCAGTACAGTCAGGGAAACCATGGTGGTTCATTATACATGTATATACAATGGTTCACTATAAATGTATCGTCCCTTGTGCAATTCACACAAGCCCAATCCTAATCAATGAATCATGTTTTGATCTGAAAATCCTGTGTCTTTCCTGAACAATCTTCATAATTAGGTACATTAGTCACTGTGTACACTGTGCTTATGCTTGTGGTAGTAAGCTGAGAGCAAGTTTAACTCAGTCTACTAAATATTTTACCATCAAGAAAACTTTATAAAAGTTATATACATGCTGAAGATAAAATATCAGTCCTATTATTCTGTGGAATCCAATACAAGATTTCAAATATTTATAGATTCTCAAGTAACTGTACAGGTTGCCTACAAACTGTGGTATGAAATAAGAAAATCTGTGTGATTTTAGCCTCCATATATATACATAAATACATTTATATATACAGAGACATATAAAGACAAACAAGCCCATTCCAAAACCTGGAACATAATCGTATGTAGTAAATCCTTCTTAAGGTATTTAAAAGTATCCTTCTGCCTTCATGCTCATCACAGCATCCCATTCATCTTCTGTGATACTGTGTTGCTGGAGGATATTATACTTAGGAAGTTAAGTCTAAAACTTTGTTTCTGTTGGAATCTGTAGGGAAAAAAAAATAAATTGCACATTCTGTAAGGAGCAGTGAGGGTAGGTGTAACTGGTAAATCATGTGTAAGCATTTGACCCCCTAAAGCACTTGGGTGGGAAGACTGGGGTCTTGCATTTCCTCCTTACAGGGTTGTCCTGTGCTGGATCCCACCCTTCTCTCTGATGAAAGGCTGCTTGTGTCCCTTCCTTATCGCTGTCTCCAGACTCCCCTTCTGCCTTAGACATTTAGATAAGCTGGACTACTGTTGACTTCTCTGCCACAGGGGCATTCTACCATTGAGGAGCTGTGGTGGGCAGGTGAAGCAGCCTTTTCCTGCCTTTCCCCTGCTCCATGCACATCCCAAGGCTTGTGAGCCGAGCCCCATCCCTCTTACTCCAGTAAAGCTTTGCCGTAAGTCGAATTCCATCAATAAATTGGTGGCTTTCTGCCCTGGGCTGACACAAGAGCTCAGGTATGAAGATGCTTTTGTTATCTGACCTAGCCATTCCCATCAGCAGCTTTTTTGAGCTGCATTTCCTACAGCTGGAGGGCCATAGGCAGAGCCTTACTGTGCACTCCCGGCTGCGCAGTCCGTTCTGGGGGATGATGGTGTAGTCACTGCTTCTACCCTTCTCCTGCAACAAGCACAAGAAGTTGTGGGTTAGGAAATGGATTGCTTTTCTTTTTCAGTTTCTCCTTTTTCCACATTAAAGAAGGGTTTGATTTTTAAATCTCTTCAACATGCCTGGGAAATTGACATAGAAGAAAGGAGGCTTTCACTTTTGGGGGTCAGACTTTTATGACCCCCACCACATCTCTGGGTCGGTGCAGAAGATCTGGACCAGTTCATCTAAGTGGGATTAGACAGTTTCCACATGAGCAGCATTCTGGGTTTGGTACATGTAAACACATTTATTGTATGCAGGATCCTTTCTTGCTCTTGATTTAAGAACGCTCCCAGAAAGGCCATCCCCAAATCTGGCAGTACTGATTTATCCACACTACTTTAGCAGTCATTTTGAAGACAGACAGGGCTGGAAAGCCTATATACAAGCAGCATAAAGTCTGCCTTTCAAGAGCCCCTGCAGCAAATGGAGCAGTCTCTGCCATATGGGTGACCACAGAGGACTGCTGGTGGATGGGCACTGTGTTCTTCCCAAAGAGGTGACTTAAACTCCACAGTCAGGCCCACCAGGGGGAATTACTCACTCCTTTCACAAATGGTTTTCCACACACCTGAACCAGGAGCCACTTCTGCTTTTCCATTTGATTGAGACCAGCTGAATTTTAATGACTATCTTTTTGAAAATAGAGACAGTGTAGCACACACAGCTATAACTGTGCTGGGCACTGCTGGGAGCCTGGCAATACTGGACAGGCACTAAAGTAATGAAAGGTAAAGACTGTAGTGTTACCTCAGCAATCTTTAATTTGGGGGAGTTGGCTATGTCCTTCTTCAGCAAAATGTGTAAAACTGCATCATGAATGGTGAGGAAAAACATGGATGGCTTTATCTCTTCATCAAAAAATGCACTTCTCTCCAGTTTGTCCAGGAGACCCTCTGAAAGAGAACAAAATCAAAGCACAAAGTGACCCACAGGCCTTAAAAAGGATAAAATTGTGTATCCCACTGAGTGGACATGGGAGTTGCTGGTATAATGCAGTTTTATATATTAGAGTGGATTGCTTTATGGATATCAAGAGGATAGAGCATAAATGCCCATCAGTAGTTCCCTGCTCTATGCCAGGCAGAAAGGAATTTGAGCCCCTTTTCTTATTTAATGCCTAGCCCAGGGTGCATGATAGTGGGCCCTGCAGCCCAGAGCTGTACAGCACAGCAGTGGCCACATGAAAAAGGAGCCATCACACACATGGTCCCAGCCTTTTGGGGACAGCATGGGAGGGATAACACCTCCACTTAGTGGGACCTGTTTGCTATCCAAGACTGGAAGGCAAAACTGGGTGATCCTCCACAGCCATACTCAGTGGTCAACAGGGGAGGCAGTGGGATGAGGAATCTGTGGTGATGCCAATGCAAAGGGAAGTACTCACCATGTGCCCCAGCAATGTAAATGTCAATGTCGAGCCGGACAAATTCTTTCAAAGTCTGTTAAACCAGAAGGAAACACCATTTAGATTCTGCTGGGCTTGCTGAAAACCATTATAGTGATTAGCCACAGCATGTATACCAACCACTCTATGATATGTAAGATCTATGATGGCAGGTGGCTCTAGACTCAAACTCTGTTCACACAGAGGCAGGACAATCTCTTCACATTGCTGCAGACAGGGATGGCCAAGCCTTTTGAAAAGAGGCAGTATTGAAAATGTTTAGCTCACAGAGAAGTAGGTGATCTTTCATAAGCTGTATGGCTTTATTGTATCTACATGATACATGATGAAACTAAAAAAAATTACTTCACGACCTCTGGGGGAGATTTTTGTAACTGGGAACTTGAGCAGAACTACAGCTCCCACTGTCACACTGGGTCTGTAGTTCCTACGGAAGTAGATTTACACACTCTCTGTGTCTCTAGACACTTAACCATAGCTGCTACTGCTGAAAATGTTGTGCCTTTTGCTTTGTTCAAGGTCATCTGGGGAAGCAAAAGCAGGAGCAGAAATGGAACTCCAATGTTCCAACTCCAGCTGGGTGTTTAAAGCCATATTTCATACCTACATTTCTGTAAAGCTTCCCAAAATCTTTCCAGGTGAAGAAAGGGTACCACAGCCAACACTTTAATTCCAAGACAATTTATATTGATTATTTAAACCATTTCCTAAACCTTTTCTATAGAAAATGTACATTCAAATTCACATCAACTCAAAGTTTGCCACTGGCCTTCCAGTCCATGTAGCCATGCCTTTAGGAAGCAGACTACAAACACAGAATAGAATCATAGAATGGTTTAGGTTGGAAGGCACCTAAAAGATCATCTTCTTCCAAACCCCTGCCCTGGACAGAGACACTTTACACTGGAGCAGATTCCTCAGAGCATCATCCAACTTGCCATTGAACATTTTCAGGGATGGAGCATCCACAGCTTCTCTGGGCAACCTGCTCCAGTATTTCACCACTCTCACAGCAAAAGATTTCTAATCAGGACCCACCATCTTTCATTTTAAAGCCACTGCCTCTTGTCCTGTCACTGTATACCCCTGTAAGAAGTCCTTCTCCATGCTTTTTTACAGGCTCCCTTTAAGTATGGAAAGGCCATATGGAGATCTCCTCATAGCCTTCTCTTCTCTAGGCTGAACAACTCTCTCAGCCTTTCCTCATAGGAGAGATGCTCCAGCCCTTTTATCCTTTCCATGGCTCTTGTCTGAACCTGTTCTAAGATGTCCATGTCTTTCCTGTATTGGAGACCCTACAGGTGGTCACAGTACCTTGGGTGAGATCTCATGAGAGTGGAATAAAATCTCTCATGAAAGTGGGGGCACTGCTGGTCACACTTTTTTTTATGCAGCCCAGGATATGATTGGCTTTCTGGCCTGTGACTGCACATTGCCGGGTCATGTCATGTCCAGCTTTTCATCCACCAGTATCCCCATCTCCTCCTCTCCAGGACTGTTGTCAGTCCATTTACTTCCCAGTCTCTGTCTATACTGGGGATTGCCCTGATCCACCTGCAGCACCTTGCACTTGGCCTTGTTGAACTTCATGAGCTTCAGATGGGCCGACTCCTGTCCAGGTCCCCCTTGGCACCATCCCTTCACTCATGTGTATCCCTCAAGTGTAAGTGCATTTGTAAGTTTTTCTTTCATATGATCACTGTTTGTCCTGTGAATTGTGTTACCTTTTGGAGGATTGTCATGGCAGAAAAATCGAGGAAGGACACTGATGAGAAATCCAGAATGATGCTGTGGAGGTTGACCTGGGGCACAGTGATGCCAGGGGGGAGGTCCATGCCCCAGTTGATCCGAATGGGCAAATCTGTCATGATGGTGGGTTGGTCCAGCTCCTCTATCTTGTTGTTGTCTAACTCTTCATCTGACTCATATGTAGGGTTAGCCATGCAAATCAAGCCTTTCTGTTGACACAGAAAAATGTCATAATCAGTTCTCTTCTTTAATATCCAGCCAGGGTGGTGGTACTTCTTAAACAAGGGCAAGAGTAATGGCAATGCAAAACTGATCTTCCCATGAGACAGAACAGGGCCCACCTGGAAAGTGCTGTCTCTCCCTTGTCTTGGAGAAGTATGGAAATTATTTAATTATCATCATAATCACTTAATGACGGCTTTTTATTGTTTCCTGAAGCCAGCTGTCAGAAACATTTTAATTCAGTAATTTCGGAACAAGTCAACAGAAGGCATGCAGGATTTGAGCTAGGAGAACACCAGCTTTATCCTACCATTAATGCAGAAAGAGATTCACCTCTGTGGGATCTGATCCTGCTATTTGTTGCCAAGCAAAGCTCCAGTGGACACGTACAAGCTCTGCCCATGGTAAATCTGTCGGTCTCTAACTGTGAGAGCCATTTAAAATCTTGGGGTTTAAATGTGGTTATGTCATGAAGTGGCAACTTTGGGAATAGTGTATCTAATTAGGAAGGGAGGCTATGAGACCCTTCTCTGCCATGTAAAACCAGGGAGCTTCATTGCTTAACTCCCCCCTCACCCCCGGGAGGTTGCCGTACATACCGGCGTCACTTGCAGCTCTCCTTTCTTCAGCATCTTCCTGATCTTCCTCAGAGCTTTATTGCGTTTCCTCAGGACTCTCAGTGGGTTGAAGCCAACCTGCAAAAACAGCACTTGGAATAATTATAAAAAGAAACACCTCTGTGACACCAGGGGAAGGACAAAGCATCTCATACGGTTTTTCATTACAGTCATGATGACCACAGTTTGAACTTGATGTTGTCTGCCCTTTTCACAAATTCAAACAAGAGCTCTTTCTAGGTTGGAAGGATGTCTACAGGAATGGCTACAAATGAGGCAGGGCTATCTGTACTGCTTTAGGACACCAGCATGGACAGCTTTATAGCAGTGACAATGTTTAGAAAGCCAGAATTTACCACGTTGGCTGCATGTCTCTTGAACCTCTGAGCTGGTTTTAACAGAATTAGATGGCAGGTAAATTAGGCTAATAATAAAATTAGGCTAAAATACTAAATTTCTGCAAGTCTTCTGCCTCATCCATCCAGTGTGTAGAGGACAAAGGTGTTAGACATATCTGTATTTGTAGAGAAAGAGTGGTGTGAACATTTGCAATTACAGAAAAAATACTTCCGGCTCTTCTGAGGGGAAAGCCAAGCACATGGAGAACCAAATGTGTCAGATTCCTTCACTCCTCTGCCAGCTTCAGTCCTTCATGTGAAGAATGAACTGTTCATTACCAGTGCTCAGGGGAGTCGCTGCTTATCAACTCCCCACTAAGAGCAGCAGGAGGGAGAGGTTATGGTGCAAGTTGTGTTCAGGCTGGGGATGGTGGGTCTCATTCACACCATGGGGGCTCAGGGGTCCTGGTCTCTGTGCTGGTTATGGAAAGACTGGCTGCATTCACCAGTTTGTCATGAAAGATGTAAGACCTCTTTGATAGAATGATTCCATTTGGCATTCGTCTGACTGTTGTGGTTACATTCTTGGGGCAAGATGAGTAAACTAGAATTTATTTATTGCGTGTAAATAATACAAGAGCAAATAAAATAAAATAAATTCCCTTTATATTATCTATGTTTGCACTCCTTTCTTCTTAAAATATGTATTGTTATGGTATAAGTATAAATATGGTATAAACATTGCTATGGTGTAAGTTCAGCATGAGTCAGTTCTCTTTCTCAGAGGTGTGAGCATACATGTTATATTACACTAGTGGCAACAGCATAATTAAAATTCACCCTTGAACTGTGGAATGACTGCATATATAGTAATTATTGGGAAACTGTATCCAGCTTAATGTGTCATACAATTCATATGTTCAGAACAGCCCCAGACACTTACAGCAGTGATGAGTTTCTCTCTGAAGAATTCAATATTAGCAAAGAAGATTGGAGAGGAGCATTTGAAAATCTTCACTCCCTCTGGCTCATAGATCTGTAAAATGAAGCAAAAGTTTCAGTAGCAATGTTTGCTGTAGAAGCACAAGTGCAGCAGGTGGTAAAAGAAATGAGACATTTCTTACATCAGTGTAATCCTTCCTGTTTCTGTAGATGTTAGTTCTCCCAACATTGGCCAAAACTGTGCAGCTTGGACTGTGAAAAAATATACACACAATTATTGGCGTCCCACATCGAAGTTTGAGGGATGGGAAGGATCAAATGAAACCATCTCAGTTGGGCTGGCACACTGAAGCAAGCCCCACATCCAAAGGCTTACACCTGTAAATTATTTTTCCATGCATGCTTGGACAGACCAAGGCACAGACAGGGCTGTTGCCCTTCTCTGTACAGAGAGAGATAACTTACAACAGGAGGCCCTGGGTAATCATTGCATTCAACAGGTACTCACATCTGGGAGCGGATCACCACTGTCAGCAGCTGGAATGCCACAGCTGTTGCTAGTCCAATGTCCAGGCCAAGAAAGACAGCAGCTAAGAAAGTCGCCACCCATATAACCTGTAACGAGACAGTGGATGGCAACATTATAAGCCTGTCAAGAATCTGGTGCTCAGGGTGGGAGCAGGAATAGGTCTCAGATCTGGTCCAGGATGTCCATCTGCTTTTGGTGAGGATATTTTCTTGTAAAACAGGAACAGAGTCACCAACTAGAGCACCAGGGAGTGTTTCTAGGGACAACAATTTCTAGACAATAAAGGCTTAAAATGGGATAGGTGGTTCACTAAAAACTCAATGAAAATCCAGCAGAAAGGCAAGATTAGAAATAAATCAGAAATCTGGTAAAGCTGAGAGTTGTAACTGTCATGCAAATATAGGTGCTGTGAGTGTACACAACTGATAAATGACTAGATAATACTGAAGAACTTTTAGCCACAGAGCTCAAAGCATTTTCATGGGAAAAATAACTGCTTGACAGCTGCAAAACTGAGGCCTGGAACCATTTGTGAGCCTAAATTTTCTGAGAGGTAACGAGTCCTGCCCTCTAGCCACAAGCTTTACCATTTGGAGTAAAAACCCTTCAAGTCCCAGTTTTCATTTGTTTCTTGCTGTGCATCTTCCATATAACATATTGTGTGATTGTGAGGAAGTGTCCCTGAATGCTCAGTTAAGGCAGTAGATATTTGGATATTTTCTGTTATTCAGGCATTTTCTGTAACTGTTCTCTCTATTTGACTTTATATAATGCACTATTTTAACAGATTTTGATGAAATGGATGAAAACTAAGTTAAGAGGAAGAATTGACGCAAAATAAATGGGACAAAATGGAAAACATGAGCAAGGAGTATACCAGTAAAAAAGGCATGCAGCTATTGTATTTTCTGTTTAGTGAAGCAAAATAGGGATAAAAAAAGAGAACATTTGTATGATAGATTACTTTTGTAGAGCACTTAACTTCTAATGCTTGTGAAACAACTTACACAGTCACACTTGTCCTTTCTCCAGAGGACACTCACTTCCTTGAACTGCATGAGCATTCCTTTCAAATTGCCAAGAGCCAAAGATGCCAGGACTGACTGTTAAAAAGACCAAAACACATTCCATGTTTAAGCAAGCACAGAAAACGTAGAACATCAGGAATTAAAAGATCATACAAATAGGGCCAAAGTGCAGCTGAAAGGCCAGAGAGCTACTCCCAGTGTATCTCTGCTGCTGGAACATCCTCAGCTATGGTGCAGTGCAGGTGCCTGACTTGAGGCTGTAAATCCTATTCATTTTTGGCACCTGAAAGTTGGTGCTGTGGTTTTTGGTCTTCAGGTATTTGTGTTTCCTTTGAGGGACTAGATGTAGTGGTCCTCTCTGGCATAATGTGGGAAGAAGAACCAAGCTTTTCAAACCCCATTTGGCTCCCACTGAAGTCTATGAACACTCGCAGTGTTCTCACAGAGCAGTCCTGTCTTTGGGAAGCAGGAGGAAGCATTAGATGAAACTAGTGAATACCTTCTGTAATGGTGCCAGGAGAAACCCAATGGCCAAGATCACAACCAAAACAACAATAGATGAGATAATGCCAGCAATCTGCAGGAGAGAACAATTCCACAATGAGTAAGTGCCCACAATTATTATAATTAGCTAGAAAAAAAAAAAAAAAGAGCTGTCTTTCATTAAATGCCACCATGACTTGTGGTCTTCCATACCTGTGTTTTGCCTCCTGTGCTCTCCTGCACACCTGATCTTGACAGAGCAGTGCTGGAGGCAAATCCCTTGAATGATCCACCAACTATATTACCCAGCCCAAAAGCAATTAGTTCCTGAAATAAAAATAAAAGAGATTGTTTTTAAGAGCTGGTTCATGACCGTTATTCATAAGGCAAAACTGTCCTACAATTACTTATTTCCCATTGATAAATGCAGTATATTGATTTCTGTGTTATTTGCCTACCTGGTTGCCATCTATTGGGTAGTCATGCTTGATGGAATACACTTTAGCCACGGAGAAGGCTACTGCAAACCCAACGATTGCGATGGAAATGCCGTCACCAATGCAGTTCTGGAGGATGCCTACATCAGGTGCAACAGGCGCTTGAAACCTGAAAGACAACTCTGCTCATTAAGGAGATGCCCAAGGGTCTTTTGCACATCCTAGGGAGAATTCCTCTCTGGACTTTTTTTTCCCCCCATATTTTTCTCCCTGTGAAATGAAATCTGAAGAAGGGAGACTATTGACAGAAATAATTGTTCCTCTGCAAACTTCACCTACTAACAGCCCTGAGGCTACAGAGACCACCCCAGATTCACTCTGCCATCTTAGTAAACATCTTTCTCCCTCTTTTTAACTTAACATGTGCCTCCTGATTCTTTATGCCAAAATTCTGGCATAGCCAGGTGAAGTCTATATGTACATACATATTCTATATGCGGAGAAATAATCTTTATCTGGCTATAGTCCTGGATGGACAGACATTGAGGCCTCTGGAGGATAATGGTGCTGAGGAGATGCTGGTGGCTGGTCATGGGACCAGGCACCAGAATTGTGCTGGGTCCTGATGGCTTCCAAGGGCTGGTGGTGGCTGCTGAACTGTGCATGTACTGTGAGGGAAACAGAGGGGTTCAGGAGTGAGTAGCTCAATAGAAAGGACAAACATCAATCTCCTGCTCACCAGCTGTCTCAGAAAGTGAAGGACACAATTATTTCATGTCTCAGTGTACTCCTTGATGAGTAGGAGATGTACTCTAGTGTGTAACTTTTGTGTACTGAAAGTGTGTCATATCATTGAGAGAAAAATGTTTATCTACTGAAAGAAGATGAAGCAGATAATTTTAATCAGCATAGCTGAACTCATTGAACACTGCCAAACTAAAGAGAACGTTTTGCTCCACTGGTGAATCATAAGTCACTTACCCTTGCTCTAGTTTTCCGACGACAGCTACTTCAAATTTTTCTTCCAAGTTGACAAAATGGGAAATCAGTGCTGCTACGATTGTCTGAGAGATAATAAATCACAGCTCCATTAAGCACATTAAAGTAAGAGTGTGAAGAATGTATTAAACACCATTAATTCCTTCTCTTACACACCGTCCAGCCTCATCACTAGTGGCAGAATTATGCCCCAAGTTTTCACATCCCTTTGCTGTTCTGACATCATTCCTGAATGACCTTACAGGTATAGGTTTACATTCACAAATCACACAGATTGTAACAGAGTATCTTACTAACAACAGAGATCATCCCATCCAGTGAACAAGGTATGTTCTAACAAGGTGCTGTAACGACTCTGGGGGAAAACAAGTGCTGCTTGGGTCTATACAACATCCTCCAGGATTTTAGGGGCTTGCTGCCCCTGTGAGGCTTCCTCCCCGCCCCTGCTGCTGGAGGGCAAGATAGTTTTGTGTGTGGCCAGAGATGTCCAGGACTTCAGTGGCTGCTTGCAGGTGTGGTGCAGAAGGGCCTCAGCTGTGAGACTGCATCTGGCCGGTGTCAGAGCCAATTTTGTCCAAGGAAAAAAATTCATAGCTTATAACACCACAGACACGTTCAGTTAAGAACAGCTATGTGGAAGTAAAGCATGTCACAATAGCTCCCAAATGCTCTAAGTTTTTCTTTATAGGAAAAATGACAACATAATTTAATGGATAACAGGAGAAGAAATAGTTAAAACTCTGCTTCCTATGTTGTAACGTGGAGCAATTGCAAAATCCAAGGAAGTGACTCACCACAAGGAGTTCGATTGGGATGGGAGCTGGTAACTTTTCCTTGTATCGATCGTTCATTTCTTTTACCACAAACACGATAAGCAAGACAACCACGGATGTGACAAGGTCAGCAATGTTTGTTTTTGTTATCTGGCTGAAAATGCTCTCCAGAGTCTGCAGAATCAGGAAGAAACATGTGGTGCTTTAGAAATAGTCATGCCCTGGCACAGTAGCACTATCCATTCCAGAAGAACCAGTATCTGAACAGCTCTAAGGATTGTGCTGTTTGGGATTTATTCCCTGTGGCAGGCACAGGGATGTGGACTGCAGGCCCCTATGAGTGTATGTGCATCTGCCAAATGATGAAAGCATCTGCAAAAGACCCTTTCCACTAACTTGTGACCCTCTCCTCCAGATTTGCCCCTGAGGGAGGGTTGGAACAACAGGCATGTCTGTGATAGGCAATGGCAATGGCATTGCCAGGCAGGTGCCTTTCTCCACTCCTTCCTTCCTGTCCTTCTTCTCCCTCCTTTCTCATCCAGCAGCCCTCACAGAGTCATATGCAAATTAAATATGTATCATATCAGTCCAGTAAAAATGAATAATTAAATCCTTAAGGCAGAGTTGAATGCTCAATTGAAATATGCCAACACAAAATAGTAAATATCTAGTTATCCCAGTGGGGTGTAACTTGGTGCTTGGTAATAAATTTAAAGATTGGTCAAATACTAATAACATCTCTCATTTTCCTCTCATTTTTCCTCTTGCTTTGCAGTTTTTATGCTGAGTTGCTATTACTGCCTCGTGATACACAGTCAGAAATATATCACAGGTACATCAACAGCAAATAATAAACACCTAGCACTTACATAGATGATGCCAAGTGGTTTATTAAATCCAGGGACAGGTAGCTGAAACATGAATTTCAGTTGAGATACCAAAACATGGATAGCTGCAGCAGTTGTAAAACCACTGATTAATGATTGTGATAGATAAATAACGATGAATCCAAACTGGAAAATTCCCAGAAGCAACTGAAACACAAAATGAGCATAGGTCAGTGGGACTTACTTGTGTTTTTAAGCAAACTTTGAAAGAGAGACAGCCATATTTAATGAAAGCAAAGATTTTCACCTAATCTCATCCATCCAGAGATTAAGGAATCTACTGTCAGCAGACTTGCAACAAATGTTGACATTTAGCAACAGAGGGCATAATACTAGTAAGAGTAATTGCTACAGCAGTTAAAACCCATTCTTTTTATTTTATAGTTAAAATACACATCCTTTTTTCCAGGGTTTTCAGTTCCTATATTTTCACATGGTACAAGTGTTTCACAAAGCAACAAATATATTAGTATGTTAGGAAGGGAGGAACTGTAGGAATTCTTTATTAGGGAGTAAGGATAAAAGACTTTTCTTAAAAAAACCAAATCCAAATATTTTACTACTCCAATGCAGAGCTTTTACTCCCCTTGGTGCATCTGCATCATTCACATTACTTTCACAGCTCTGTTTTTCCTATCCAGCAGATTGTTTTTTGCTGGAGGTGTAGATTGCAGCTGTGTGGGCTGTGGAGTTAGGACTGTGCAAAACCAAGGATTTCACAGCACATGTGAGTGTCTGGTCACTGGAGGGAAGAGATGTCTCCTAATCAGTGAGCCAGGGTTGGTTACATGGCAAGTGGAAGAGGATGCCTTTGGTGACTACAACAGCAGCAACCACAGAGGAAGGTCAGGCCACCCTCCATCTATTCACACAGGTGCACACACACATACATTTACCAACCTGAACAACCCCAGAAAGAAAGGTTACAGATGCAGCCACCATCACCCTCTCATTGTTTATTGCTGAGATATTTGTGGAATTGCCATTTCCAGTGCTGTCATCAGGGCCCAGCCTGGTGACGACTCCTCCCACCATGGCGCTCAGGATAGGGAAGGGACCTGAGCAGCACAAGGCATTTGTTAAAAGATCTGAAGAGGCAGCATGTGCTTCTTCATCAGTGAGGAGGGTAAGTGGTGTGCCTGAACTTACCCGCTGAGATATGTCTCGATGTGCCAAAGATAAAATAGACCAGGATAGGGAAGAATGCTGCATAGAGTCCATAACTAGGGGGGACATTCACCAGCAAAGCAAAGGCCAGACCTGTAAAGACAGAGGCCCAGGGAAGGTGGTGTGTGTGCTGCAGGCTGAAGCCAGCAGTGCCTTGGCACCTGGCTTGGCAGGCTGTGTCAGGACACACGTTTCCCAAAGGTACCTTGCAGCACAGCCACGAGCCCTGTGTTGATGCCAGAGATGATGTCATTCAGGACCCACTCCCTGAAGCGGTATGCTGGCAGCCAGGAAATGACTGGAAACAAACCCAAAGCAATTTTTTTGACCCTTTGTGGGGAGCAGCTGCAAAGGCACAAGGGGACAAAATTTTGTCAGTGAACAGGTCGGCTGAGTCACAGCCTGGTTCAGAGAGGTGAGGAAAGGGGAAGGATTCAGGTTCTGGCTGCCAGAAGTCAAAATCTCATCCAGACACAGCCCTGATCAACCTGCCCTGCCATCTGTGCTTCAGGGTATATCCAGTGGCCTTCAGAGGTCCTTTCCAACCCAAATTCTCATAGAACCCTAGAATGGTTGGGGTTGGAAAGGAACCTCTGTGGCCATCTAATCCAAACCCCCACCCCAGTAAGCAGGCATGTCCTCCACAGGGTCAGGTTTCTCAGAGCCCTGCCCAATCTGACCTTGAACATTTCCAGGGACAGGGCATCCACCACATCTCTGGGCAACCTGTGCCAGTACCTCACCACCTTCATCATAAAAAAATTTTTCCTGATACCCAGTACAAAAAACCATCATTTAGTTTAAAACCATCATCCCTTGTCCTGCTGGAGCAGGACATGGTAAAAAGCCTAAGTATGTCTTTCTTATAAAACTCCCTTAAGTACTGAAAGGGTGCAGTAAAGTCTTCCTAGAGTCTGTGCTGACAAGGGCCCAGAAAGAGAGAAGCTACCTTAGATACAGCTGTAGGAAGACTTTTAAGGGTAACTTTTTTTTTTTTT
>VYXD01010892.1:864443-885459 GCA_013397195.1 Hylia prasina
TAACTTTTTTTTTTTTTTTACTTTTAAGCAGTCAAAATCCATTAGAAAAATCTGACATTTAATTTAGTTAATGAAATATTGGAATTGGAGATGGACACTGTCAAGATGGAGTTCATGCTGTCCAAGAGCAGTCAGGACTGTTTCTTAGATCTATTTAAAAAAAAAGAGTGATCCTCCTTACCTAAAATAGAGTTTCAGGTGATCCCAAAAGGTTTTATGGTATCTGTGCAATTTCTCATGCTCTTCATTGAATGCATTCTCCGAGTACACAGGTCTGGCTATAACATAATGGTTACCCACAGGTTCGACCATTTCTCCTGAAATGTCAGGATAGGATGGTTACTTGTGTGTGCTCCTCTCTGCCCCAGGCACTTAAAAACCTGAATTGGAGAACAGGGTTAGCTCTTTATGTACTGTGGGGCGGGTAGCCATAGCATAGCTGAGTGAGCTCCAAACTGAGCGTTACCGCCTTTGAAGATCAAAAGAGAGATGGTTGAGACACCTGTTTCACTTTGCCAAGGTGATCTCTTGCTCTGCTCCTCCTCCTACTGCAGAGCAGTGTTTCACTGGAGCATGAAGTATTTCTTTCTAAAGATGCAGCCAAAAAGTGGACAAGGTTGTTTTTGAGTTAATTTACCTCTGACTCAGCCATGTACATGTACAATCAAAAACTTCCTTCCTCAAAGAAGATTAATTTCCTAAAGAACAAACAGGCAGATCCCAAGCAGTTTCTCTTTGTGGCACTGCTGGGAGGGCTGGGAGCTCACTGTAACCCACACGTGAGAGGAAAGGCAGAGCCCAGACAGGGCTCAGCCATCCTCTCCTGGATTCAGAGACAAGGCTGAATGCATTGGGTTGGATTTGTGTGACAAGGAGATCAGGCTCAGTAGTAAAAGAACATGATATTGCTGCTTGATATTTGTAAGATTTATTTCCAGAGATTGTCTGGGCGGCTTCTTATCTGTTTCATGTTCACAAACAGTTGTTCCAATGTCTTACCTGAATGCTATTTTCTGCCTTGTCCCAACCCACATTTGTGTATTTGTGCTGAAGAGAAACTGTCTTGGGTCAATCCAGAAATGACCCCTGGAACCCACATTACATATGAGAATGAATCTGCTCATCAGTCACTTCAGTCAATACCACTGGGCATTTTGCAGCAATTAATTGATACCATCACTGTGCTGCTCACTATGCTGCTATGTTTCTCATTACACCACACTTTCTTCCCACATTAAATTCACCTAAAACCTGTATGATCTGAAAATATTTCTCTCAGTTGAAGCCACCATTAAATACTTAATATAGTACTAGTCCCAGACAGAAGCTGTGGAACTTGCTCTTTGTAGCAACAGTTGGACTAGATGATCATTTTAAGATCCTTCCAACTGGAACTAATCTGGTCAATCCTGTTCTATTTTGTTTTGACTCAGAGATGAAGATGTACTGTAGAAAGCAAGTAGTCTTTTGGGACACTGATAATAGAGGTTTTTTACTTACTTTCTGTCCCTTAATGAAAATGCTCCATGGTGCCTTTGTGCTGGCTGGTGTTCTCTTGACAAATGCCTGACCAGCACCAGTTCCTTGCCCATGTCTATCATCTGACTCCTGCTGAAATACCCTACATGCATTTCTAATTCAGACATGTGAGTACTCAACATTTGGAGATATCACAGCACAGATTTTAATGTGGCACAAGGCTGTTTGCATAGTTCTGAACAGACAAAAAGCTTTTAATCAATGACGATTTTGGCATTAAAATGTGAACCCCATCTTGAAACTTTGCTACAGCTCAGAGCCTATCATTGACCTATTTTAAGTGATTTCATTTTAGTTTCCTTGTTGTTCATTCTGTGGAAATTCATAGATATGTGCAGAAGTCCAAACAATGTCAATGAACCTCTTAGCTATCTTGTTGACATACTATTCTTGCACAAAGAATTCACTATTTTGGCAATGGGTTAAACATTTTTACTCTCTGTTTTAACATAAAAAATTAGATCTGCAGTATTTTCCAAAAAACTGTCAGGAATTATTCTAAGAGGCAAATGCTCAAAATCTAAGTTCATTCAAAACATCGATGCAAAGCCAATGAAAATCATACTCTGATCTGTAATTTTTACACTACTGCCCCTCCCTCTGTTGGGATCAGAGCTCCAAAACTGAGACTGATAAAATTTCAATGAAAAAAATACTTAGTTCAGTTTATTCCTGATAAATCATGGTTACTTAGATTTGCAAGAAGTTGTTTTATCTATTAAAGGTTTTAAAATTGCTCTGTTTCCTAGCCTGTGTGTCTGCCTTTTAGACCTCATGGCACAAAGAGGAACATTGCTGAAAGTCCTGTGGAATAGTTTTGTCCATTACATTATAGGGCACAAGATGTACTATTTGTACCCTTTGAAAAGTTCATAAGCCATAAAAATAGAAGAAGTATACGGCTGACTCTTTCATTTCAGTCTTTCCTCAGTGCTGCAGCTGCTGTAGCTTTTGAGAGTACTTCAGTTGTCCCTCCTGCCCCTTGCCCAGCCATTTTTCTTTCTTCAGGCCAAATTTACTGCTCCAGTCTCAGGGAGGATACAGTAACTTCTTTAAAACTCCCTAAACATCCTTTGGTTTATTAGTGCTGGGCTAATTGAAGGTGTGTTTTGCATGTGTTTTTTTATCTCCTGATTGGACCCCAAATTTACAGAATCCCTTGTGGGCTGATAGCTTAGAGCTGCAGGGGGAGACCAGGAGCCTCACCAAGCTGAAGTCGCATTAAACACACAGTGCTGTGCTTCAGTGAGGTTTAACCAAGCCAGCCCAAGCTCCTGCAGTGCATTGGAAGGAGCCTTCAGCCTGTTCCCTGGCAGGTAAACAGGACCACACGGAGCAGGAAGATAGCACTGCTGCTAGACAAGCTTCTCCTGTCTCATCACTTCTTCCAAGGTTCTGTCAGCAGCTGTCAGATACCACAACTGCAGCCAGAATTGCCTTCCTCTTGCTCACTCTCACTTTGTTCCTATATATCTTTAAAAAGATGGAATGCCCTTAGTATAGGGAGGTTTCTTATCAGTTGGAGATATTACTTATTTCTAGGTGTTGTAAAGAAAAGGAGGGTATTGTGAAAAGTACCAGCATGGTGAAGGGCAATGTCCTTCACAAATTCTCTAAAAGAGAAGTCTGTCCTACAGTAACCCACACTGCCTCTCTAGAGTGCCTTGGGCTCATTGGGGGACAAGACCAGTTTTTCTGATGACTTCTATAATTTGTCTACTCACACACGAGGAACACTAGCACAGACCAAGCTTACACTGCATAGCTATTGAGTGGCTACAACTTTCAGTCATTATTGACCAAGACTAGATCTGGAATGAAACTCCAGAGACAACATTCTGGTGCAGTTTTAATCCATATAGTCTCTGATCCTGTTCTCATGGTCAGGAATTAACAGCATTGCCATTTCTCATATATAAAAATCTCCAACTCCACTGCTAATCCCTCAGCTGTGTGAAATCTTGGAAATGCATATTTTCATGTGTGCGATTTTGTTGAGAGGATTAACAAAGAGATTTTCCCCCCTTTATTGATCTATCCTAAATATTGACTAAGAAGCACACAAAAGTATGTAATTTTAATTAAATAATTAAATATTAACATGGCCCATCCTACTTTTAAATCTATGAATACCCACTCACAAATTGAACTTCTCTGCAATATAAACAATTGAAAAATACAAAGAAATCCGACAAAGGAAACTTTTACATATAACCACATGACTAGAAGCATTTCATTTATAAGCACTACTTCACATATCCCATTGCTAAAATGAAAATTTAAAGTTGTACCTGGTATATCTTCCAAGAAGCTCTTCAGAAGAAACTACACCAAGATTTTTTGGATAAAGATATCCCTGAAATTTTCACAGGCAGTGCAGGTATCTTGTGCTCTTCTTCACTTCAGGACCTCCCTAAATACTGCTAGCACTTTAATAACTAACTTCAGTTAACTTTTACAAGAAAAGGAAGATTTAACTGTGGCCTTGACCATTGAGCCTATCCTCAGGAGGGGTGATAAGGAGTAATTTCTTAAAGTTCTCTGTGATATTGCTTAACTTTGTTTGGTGAACTGTTTCTGATTGGTCTGCAGAGATCATATGGGAAAATAGAGATGAATAAGAAGGACTGTCTGTTGCAATCCTGTGTTGTTGCTGAGCTAAAGTGGAAAATGGTGGACAGAGCTCAGCTATGGTACCCTTCATTTCTGAAGAAGCCTAAGTCATTAATGAGGGAGATGAGCTGCTGGGCATGCCAGCTCTGAGCAGAGCTTGCCTCCCTGGACCTTCCTCCAAAGCATCTTTAATAGTCTCTAAATTGTCTTTCCAGAAGCAAGTTCTGGATTGTCAGATTATTGCCAAAATAATCTTTGCAAGGATTTCCAAAGGGCAGCTGTGACTTGCTGGAGCTGACAGCTGTGGCACCCATGACAGACAGTGGAAAGGCACAGACCATGTGTCTGGCACATGCTGTGGCATGGGTGGGTTGGACTGTACTGCAGGTTCCTGCTGCCCTCCACCGCCCACAGATCCCCTAAGGGGATCATCCTCCCTAGGCCAAAGTGAACCTTTGATAAACATTTCCCTGAGATACATAAAACCACCTAAGGAGATACATGAAATAGCATTTTGAGGCCTCAGCTTGCAAGTTCAGTTCCAGGTGCCTGTGTTCATGACAGCAATGAACCTTCAGAGCTGAGGCATGGAGGACACTCCAGCATTGAAGTCTGATGAAAACCATCCTTACCACCCTTTGCTTAGGTCACACTGACATGAACACCTAGCAATGCTTCAGCTGTTGATACCCATGTTATCAGGAAGACCATGGTTTGCCAGGCTCCTTAGGGTACTCTTCTGTTCTGGAAGTCAGAGCTTGACTTAACCTCTGGAGATCTGAAGTTGCAAACTCTGCCCCTGAAGAAAGCTTTCTTCATCTGGTGAAAGGTCACAACATGAGAATGGACACCCTTGGTGCCCTGCAGGATCAGTCACACACATGGGTCTAGCAGAAGAGGCAGGAGGAGCCTGGGGTTCTGTACTCAGGTGGTTTGCACACATTTCAGTCAATTATTAGTCCAAGAAATGATGAAGCAAGCAGGACCCCGATATCCAATTACACAAGGTGTGTGACCATTCAGCAGGATTTCTTTCTTGTGCTTTAGCCTCTGAGAGTTTTTAGAGACCTCAGGTTCTTTTGAAAGAGCTACACTTCTAACTAAGACCATAAGCTTGTCTAGTCAGTAGAGATCCCAGGCCACTTCCCAAACTGTTGTAAGTACCTTCTCTGTATCAGCGAGACCGTGTTTTGGTACCTGCTGTTGGCTTAAGGGATTAACTGCAGTTTGTGAAACTGACACAGTTTTGGTTTTTACTTATTACCATTAAAATAACAAACATTTAAAAAGATGTAGAACCTTAAAGTATAAAGAACCCCTTGAAAGCCATAAAACAGTTTAACAGCTTTTGGTTTCCCTCCTCACACAGTGTCACCATAGAAGTGCTTTAAAATTCTAATTTTTTTATGTTCAGGATACATCACAAGAATCTGCAACATAAATCAGAGAACAGCTTTTTAAAGACTAGGTTTAAATGCAGGAGGGACCCTTGGCTCTAAAGAAGTCAGGAGGGTCTTGTCCTTGGCTTCATCACATCCACCTGTAAGTGTTTTACTCGGATTACTTCCACTAATTCACTGAAGCAATGAGGTGGTATGTGGAGTGACAAAGGGAATAAACACTTTGGCTTTTCTGTTTGCAGCAGTGCTGCAAAAAAACATGATTTTTTTAAAATGACGTTCTGTTCTACTTGGTGCAGAAAAGGTTTCATGCACAAGGGCCACACAAGAGGCTGGTCGCCTGTGTCCCACACTGCAGAAGTTCAGCTGTGCAAACCCTTTATATCTTCATATTAGATACTCATAAAACAGCTAAATTAACTAAATGGGAACTTGTGGCCTTTTCTACCTAGGCAGAGCAGAGGAGAAGGAAATGAAAATTCCTGATTGTTCTGTCTCTCAGGCAGCCCCATAAACACAGAGAGTTCAGAGATGTAAATCAGTCACAGCCTGATTCTTTGCCAAGCCTCAAGCACTCTCAGCTTCTCTTTATTTTCATGGGAGCTGAAAACCACCCACAGCTATTGAGAGCCCCTTGCTGAGCTGAGCTCTGAAGGGCTTAACATTTGCTGCCTCCCACCCTGGCAAGGATGGAGAGGGAAGAACAAGCGACTGGGAGGGAGATGAAGCAGCAACAAATTCAGTGACTTACTGCACAAAGAAGCTGTTTTTCACAGAGAAAGAAGTAAACAGTTCTGCTGGAGACACAAAATTTGTCTTGTGAAGAGCTCCACCTCTTTCTTCAGCGTTAAATAAACACCAGTATCAACACTGGGAGATTAACTGGCTGAGAACGTGGATAACAGCATCAGCCCATACGATTTTCTAGTGTTTCCCAATCTTTTCCTTCACCGTGTGCTGTATAGAACTGCTCTCCTATGTAGCTTTCTGGCAACATCCTGTCTTCTGGCCAGGTTCTGCCTAAAACCTTGAAGCAAAGTTTGCTCACAATACCATCTGCTGTGATGCTAGAGGTGGAAAACACCCCAAACTCAAGTTCTTCCAACCATTTAAAAATGACGTTCTGTTCTACTTGGGTAGTTTAGCACATAAATGTGTTTTGCTCAGTGCTAAGTGCAGCAGAGAGTTTGGGCATGCACCTCGTCAGTGCCAGTTCCTCTTTCCTCTTTTGGAGGAAAGACAGAGACCCAACCTCTGAATGGCATCTCCTTAGGAAGATTTGAAGCCACCACTCGGGACATCCAAGAAAGAAATGGAAAAATACTTGGCCCTGAGAGCCCTTCATGTAAAGCAGAGGTGTCCCTTGTACTTACAGACTCAGGACATTGATGCCAGAAGGAAGCATAATGTCATTTCGCTTCCCACTTCTTACAGTCTCTAGTACTTGAGGTTTTTACAGAAAGTTTCTTTTACTAGCACCTTGAACCCCAACTCAAATCAGTCATAAAATCACAAATTCACTGTGTCAAGTTCAGTGGTGAAACCTAAAACTAGGATATGCATGAGTAAGTTTAGTCAAGATGCAAATATCAGGCAAACAACATTAGAAAGGAAAGGGAGGTGAGGCTGGATGGGAAGAGATCAGTTCCATTAACAATGATATTTCTTGATTGCTCAGGTTTATTAAGACTTGCAAAAAAGAGGGTTGGAATTTTGCTTAGTGCCTCATAAAGAACTGACACCCTGCTAGGATGTGACTCATTGAAAGTTATCACTCCTTTGTATAGAGCACACTATAAGCAGGAGCACCCAGTGCTGTTATTGCACTTTATGGTGAAGTGGAACGAGAAATTTCCAATGAAATTTCCAATGGTGCCATATTCACATCTCTCACTTTTCATTCACACTTCTTTTATTACACTTCTGCACTTTTATTCTCCTTTTTTATGGACTTTACAGTTACTGTGCCCTGAAAGCCAGCAATTGTGGCCTCAGTATTGGGTGTTTATAGGATTCCATTAGACCGTAATGAAGAGCACAAAGTCCTGCACATTGCTTTTCAGAACAAGGAAAATTTTGACATCCTTCTCTGCCAACATTAAAAATAGTACTTGATTATTCAATACAAAAGTATCATCTTTTAATCCAGCGTTATTTTCCCTCTTATCGACTTTCCATATTTTGCTTAAGATGTAATTTGTTTTCATTTAAAGATTTCTCTTTTAATTTCATGAAGAAAATTAATTAAGAATTCTCTCACATCAAAGACAAACAACCAATCAGACTTGTTGATTCAGCATTTGACTCTACTTTCACAGTTGCTGAATCTAGCAATACATTGAGACGTGACCAGGCTGGAAATCACAGGGATGCGAGGAAGCACAATCACAGAGCTGGTGATGGATGAGTCAGGGAATCAGCAGTGTCACAGCCAGACACTGCTACAGACACTGGTACAGGGACTGCTGCACGAGCATGGAATTATGTTTAACACAGACTGAAATGAGTGTTCAGATACCTGAAATAAAGCAGAGATGTAGATTTTGTGCAGGGCTGGAATGGGAGGCTCAGCCTTGCCACTCCACCCTGACGTCCTGTCTGCTGGCTACAGGGACACCTGCCCCAGCGATGCTTGTGGGACCCCCATTTGCAAGGGGTTTGCTGTCATGTGAGAATGTAAAAACATCCTATGTTCCACCAGGCCAAAGGAGAAGCATTGCAGGCTGTCCTGTTCACCTCAGGCTTGTGTATGGTGTCTATGTATATTCCTCCTCTAAGCATATCCCATCTCTGGGAAGCCAGGGTCAAGATAATGATCCTTGAAGACCACAACAGCGGTTACCTGAATTTCAATTAATCCCCAAATATTTTTGTTAAATAGGAACAAAATCAAACTTTCATGAAAGAAAAAGCAAGAGCAAAATAATTATAAGTGGCCAAAATGCTGCTTGGCAGAACATGACAAGAAACTTCCATGAATGGGTGTTAGCACCTTATTTCACAGGTGAGCCCTGGCCACTGTTTCCAGTTTCTTTCTTAAAGTCCAGCTGAGCACACTTTTACTTGCTTATCCATTTTGAAATAACCTTAAAATAAACTGTTAAAAATAGCTATTTCTAGGTAGCTGGGGGAACATTAGAATATATTCAAACACTGTCAAAGACATCTCCTAAGTAATCATTTATGTTTGTGTTCTAGTGTGTGATGTACCTTTGCAGATACCACTGCAATAAAATACTCCACTATCTCCAGATACTTTAGACTGTGCCATTCCTTAAACTGTGTGAATTATGCCTGGAGTTTCCCTTAGGTAACAGAGACATGGAAAAATGTCTTTCCCAATATTTCACCAGGTCTCTTATCAGTTCCTGCGTTCCTATCAGTGTCAGCTTGTTTTGCAAGAATGTGCAAAATGAAATGAT
Source organism: Hylia prasina (assembly GCA_013397195.1). Lineage (NCBI taxonomy): Eukaryota > Metazoa > Chordata > Aves > Passeriformes > Sylviidae > Hylia > Hylia prasina. Next base: position 873,418 of record VYXD01010892.1, read on the forward strand.
CTGGGGTTTAGCTCATGGAGCAACACTGCTGTGTTCATCTAGCAGAGAGATTCACCTACCTGCAGGTTCCAAGGCCCCACAGGTCTGGGGTCTACAATACCCCACTTTATTGCCAAGTATTGGTTTCCAGAGGTATCCCCGTGTGCATAGCCCCTGAGAAATCACATCTGGATTTGGGAATTTTAAGCTGAACTCACTTTTATTAACAGCCTGGTCTTCCCCTGGAATTGTACAAAACAAGTTGCCACAGGATATGGAGTATTTTCTCTTTTGATCTTACATCAGGATAGTTTCAGATTATTTAAGGAGCCTCACTTTCCTGAATATTTTGGAAATTGTTAAGAGAGGGAATCCCAGTTCCTACACTGCAATGACTTGCCGCTGGCATTCTTTGAAATTCTTCTTACTTTTCAATTTACTGTTTACATACTTCTTCCACTTGTGGGCTCATAAACTTTTCCATGCAGATCTTTCATGCATACACTGGAGTCTATCATAGAGAAGTCTGTTTTTCTTACTCATGTCACAAAGATCCTTAGAAGTAAAACACTAGGTTCAAAGACCACATGGTGAAGATCAGCAGTTTAGATCAATTTCCAGATTAGTGCTAGCAAACTTTCACTATTTTAAAGTTTGCTTCCCTATGTCATGCAGGTACCACATTCTTTAAAACCATATTAAAATACATTAAGCAGTAAATAAAATCTTAAATACATATATTTAAATACTATTATAATAAATACAAGACAAATTAAGGGTAAAATTCAAGAGCTGAGTTCAGTTACATAAAGAAGTTAAACATATTTCTGTTTGTCCCTCTTATTCCCAATCTACCAATGAGATCTCTCTTATGATGTTGAAAAGCCCCACAGGACCCTCTGCTGCATTCACACCCCTGAATAGTCTTCCTATCTGCTTGTCTGCAGACTGACATAGGAAGATGACAAAATCTTTGTGCAGATCAGCAGGTGACCTGACCTGGCATGCTGTCTGCTCAGGAGAAGGCAGAAGTAGGAAAGCGGTTAAATATAATATAATCCCAGCTGTAGCACTCCTTATTAACAGTGCTAATTTGAGGAGGTTTACAAGTATGACAACTAAGAGATGCAGGGAAAAAACCCAACACAATGAAACAATCAACCACAAATGCAGCATTTGAATGAATTTGCATTTGTCACTTGTTGAAGAAATGTCTGTATTTCTGTGCTCACTATCCTAAACCCACCAGCTCTGGGGCTCCTGGGCTCATCTACAACATCTCTCATTCAGCCCAGCCCTGACCCCCAGCTTTTTTCTTGCCTCACACACTGCTTGTAGTTCATACTTTGGCCTCTGTTTGTGTGAGGGGAAGCCTCAGTGCTCATGAGGCTTAGCTGTGACTTGCATACAGCAAATGGTTACAGACTATTTCTTATTTTTTTAGCTGTTTTTCTTTAGTAAATAAAGAGGTTTATTTGCTCATTGTGCCAAATCTGAAGGAAATGTGGCCACCTAGAACTGTAATCAGGCCGACAGTTGTCTCTGGTCCTCAGAGAGACCACTACTGTAGTTTTTATCTACAACATTATTAATAAAAAGAGCTGCACTTCCTCCAGCCGGGATAAAAATATGTAAAGCCACAAATCCCAAAGCCAGGTGTGCAAAGTCATTTTGCAAACAACAGGCAGTAAGAGGAATGGGAAAACCTTCCAGTGCTTGGGTGGTGGCACCTTCTTTTGCAGCAGCCTCTGGAGAACAGATCCTGGCCTCAGCACCTGCTGCCAGGGCTGATGCTCCCCTTGGCTCCTCAAAAGGCTGCTTCAGGCTGTAACCGTGCCAGATCAAACAAGCCAAAAATACTGAGACTAATCAGTTTAGGATAAAGGCCATCTTGGAAAAGGTAGTTGCTCCAGGAAATGAGCTTCTTTCTCAATAGCTGGCATCATTCCCAGTGAACCACCAACAGGGCTCTGAGTGCTGAGCTACAGAGTGAAATGAAGAGTCCTTTGGATGAAAATAAAGAGGGAACCTTGCCCATGCTAAGCATGCAAAAACACTTAAAAATAAGACAATAAGAAACTGGTCAGTCTGAAGGGCAGCACTGGGATTGGGGAAAACAACCACAATCCTGAACACAAGTCCCTTGAAAACAAGCATTTAATGGGGGATTGGAGGAGGGGAAAGGAAGCTGCCCATTCTCACCAGACAGTTATCAAAGTCTATGAGGAATGTAATTTAGAGCAAACAAAAGGAGGATAAAACAAGAGCAGGAGGTCCAGCAGGGCTCTTCCTTGAAGGGCAAGGAGGCAAAAGCTCCTTGAGATGGGAACCAGCAGCACCTGACAATGTCCACATGCACAACCATGTGGTTAACCTGGCTGGGGCAAACAGAGTCTGCTGGGTGGAAACCTGTAGCTGGAGCTTTGGGGAGGTGCTTTTGCAAAGAAAGGACAGATAAGTAAACAATCCTTATCAAACTCTCCTTCATATCTTGAAAATGTCTAGCCTATCTCATTTCTCAAAATGTTTGTATGAAAAAAAAAAGTCACACAGTCCACGTGTTTGGAGTGAGTGTATTTGAACGGTCCAATCTAGTTGTGACTGGAAGTTTAATACTTGCTCATCATAATGCCATAAACTTATGTGTTTCTGTGGCTTAGAGCTGAAACAGTATTACAAACTACCACCAAGTCTGATAATAGTCCTGTCACATCCCTTACAAAATCACTGTAAATTTACAATGATAATTACAACTAACTTTTAAAGTTTTATCATTACAAATACAAATACAAATCATTACAAATATGGTTTCATATCATAGTGGCTTTCATGAAAACTGCTTTCAAATGTAGTATTCTTTTTATTATCTGCCTTTATGATCAAAAGTTAATTATCTTTAACCTATTGGCTGCACTTGCGTGATGTAATATTTTCCAAGGTCTTCTGGAAAGGCTTTTTAATTTATAACTTGGGATGGGCCTAAAATAAAACCCATGTATCTAAGTACATCTGATAAAGATGAGTTGGTTGCAGTCTAAGTCATAATCAGGACAACCCCAATTAAATATCCTCTGTCCTAGAAAAACAACCACACAAATGTGTGTATTCCCTCCTTTTGTTGAATCATTCTCTTTCAGTAGTCAATCCAGTCCTTTATTTAGTCAACTGCATTCTCAGCCTGATTGAAACAGTAGTGGGGAGTCAGAGTACAGCTTGTTTTGGACTGGCAAGATTCACCATCAGGACAGTGTGGCCAGGGACTGCTGCCGGAGTTATGGATGCAAGGTATGGCGCAGCACTGCTGGTCCCATTGGTTCAAACTCCTAATTAACAAGTCCAATACAATAAATGATATAAAAAATCCAGATACTCATGATATTCTGAAGGGCTGCATCGCTGCAGTTTAGGTTGCAAAGGCTGCACCACCCAGACCACCCTGTGGGCTCTGAGCAGCCCAGAGTGGGAAGAGACCTCCTGCTGTTAGTGCTGGCAGGCCTGAAAAGCATCCTGCCTCATCTCTTGAGTGTGAAGTGAGGCTTTGCCAAAAGGATTTCCACCTCCACAAGAACCACTCTGCCTTCCTCATGTACTTTAAGATGTTCTGTAAGTTTCTGGAACAATTTTCTTCCACCTGAAGGTAAGTATTAGTTAATTCTAAGCAACTGGGCTTTGTTCCCATGACTAAACTCCAATTCTCTATAGTGAGACATACCAATTATAGCAATTTATGGAAATTATCAGGGTGACACAAAGGAGACAGGGCATGTTTAGGAGAGTGCAGCTGGAAATGCCCAACTGCAGATGGGTGAGATGGCTGAAGTAACCAGCAGAGCCAGCTTGCTGGGGAGACTGATAGGATGCAAGAAAATACAAATCAACCTTTGGAGGTCTCAGCCTGGCACAGAAGGATGACCATTCTGCAAGCCTCCTTTGGAGGGCTCAGCAATCAGCCTCATTGAGGAATATGAGCAGGGAGATGTCCCCACCACCCGGCTCCCAGTCTTTCCCCTCCTCCTGTCAACCCAAAGGAAAGATGAAACAGCTGAGCACTTGGTCTGGGCTGGGAAGAGATGCTGCTGAGCTTCATTTTGCCTTACGAGCTTAAAAAATTCTTCAAGACAGCAGATGTCTTCTCTTGCTAACTGCTTACACATTGGAAAATGAAACTTTGTTGTGTATACAGGAGACCATTGAAAGGCAAGATTTTTCCAAACTGGTGTAACCCAATTGCAGAACATTGTGCTCAGCCTTGACTGCCTGGTGCACCACAGAGCACTTCGTTAATATTTAAACTCAGTCTTTTGAGTCTTATCCCAGAAGCCATGGTAAGGGTTTGGGGTTTAGGCAGGTTGTGTAAGCAAGACCCTGGTGGGTCTGAGCTGCTGAATGGCAGCACTCGCACATGCTCCTGCCAGCCAGGAGCTCGGAAGGTCCACGGGGTGAAGTCACAGCAGGTGAAGGGCCATGTCCCAGGGAGCTGCAGTCAGCACAGCAGTATGGTGAAAATGTCACATGAGAATTGACCTTCACATCCTCCCCAGGAGAGTGAGGAGAGCCTTGCCAGGAAGGAGCACTGGGGTGCAAAGAGGAGCCCATGCTGTACCATGGCTGCAGCCTGCTTATCTTTGTCCCCACAATGGGAGTCCCCACAGCGGGAGCAGCATAGGGAGCCAGAGACTCAGCTGGGGGTGCAGAGGAGAGCAGTTTTGATAGAATGTTAAGGGTGGAGTGCTAAGGTCAGACATGGTTGTGGAAGAACATGTGTGACATCCTATGTCCTCATGTACTTTGTACTCAAAAAACCCCCAAATGGCTTGTATATTTTTAGCATTCTGAAGGCAGGTTGGAGAGGACCAGAGCATGATGTCTGTGGCAGAGGAATGAGGTGCCAGCAAAATGTGTAGAAAGGATAAATGACAGGCAGAGTAGGGGCTGTCTCCTCAAGGCACCAACAAGTTCATGTCTAAATTTTCAGGAGAGATTGAAGATGAGTACCCCAGGCACCCTTCTCTGATGCAGATACAAAACCCTGTTTTCCTTAAGAAAAAATACATAAAGCTCTCCCCTCAGTTCCTGGACACACATGTACCTATGTCTGCCTATGCCAGAGTATTTATGTGTATGCAAATGAATACTAAAAATAATTCCAATTCAACCATTACATAAAATTAACAACAATGCAAACACAATTATTAGACTGGCCTGGTCATACAGGAAAATGAGTTGGACTCTTGTGACCACTATAAACTATTCTTTTAACATAAATCGACATTTTATGATAGTGCTATAGATAGATAGTATTTTCCCCTGACAGTCTAAGAATACATCATATGAAATGCCATTCAACTCCTCTATTCCTGCTTAGCATTTGAAAACTGATCCAAAATACAATTTTTACTCAAGTGTTATTTGTTAATGTATATCTATGCTGATAACCCTTAGACTCTGTCTGAAGACAAAGTGTTTGTAAATATGCCCCTTATTTAATCACTCCAATTTTTGAAGATAATACTTCAATTAGAAGAAGAGTAACTTGACTAGGAAAATAATTAATGCTTCCTTAAGTGGCATTTTTATTACTAAAGCCTCATTCTACAGTTAAACATTACCTGAGGTATCTCACTATTAATGTATTAATCATGTAAGAACACTTGTCACTTTTTAGGACCTTCCTCTCAAGATTCTTGAATTGCTTTATGACTGTTAGTGTGACCCTTTCCTTTGTAGACAAACATCTGATATTTGCTTTACTTAAGATAAATTGACACATGTAAAATTTACTCAGTGACATATCAAAGGATGTTGTATTGATAGATATTTTTGAAACTTCCTTTGCAAGGATATCTTGTCCTCTGACAGCCCCTCTTGTTAAAGGCAGATACCAGCTTACGGCAATTGACATTCTTCATTGTTCTGGAATTAAAATTACCTGGACTGGGAGAAGCCTTCTGAAAGCCCAACCAAACTTTGATTTATTTCAAGGGGAAAAATAGTGCCTGTATTTTCTCTTACTTCTGCTTTGAGTCTGTGGCAGATCCTTGAGACTATTCTAGGTGTTAAAATCTGTGGATTGAAAAGCCTTACGCTACAAATCTGCTCCTGCCTTCAGGGAGGGAAGCCAGCTGTCAAAAGAAGAATGGGGATATTACTGGTTCTTGCTTGCCTAAGAACTATTGCTCTTGTGTCACAGTCATAGTGAGGCTGGTTTACTGACATGATTTTCCATCTTCCTTGCTACCAACCAGCTCAAAATCACCACTGTATCCCTCAGGAGCCTGCACTGATTTGCTCCGTGACCGATTAGCTGGCACAGGGCCGGCAGCCGTGTCCTTGCATGGACTGTGCCTCACCTGGGTGACCTGGGAGTTCAGATCCTATTGTTTGTGTGCTGCTGTTCACAAGGATGTCTTGTCACATGTCTTCCTTAATTGTTTCCCAACAATGTCTCTTTAGTCCATTTTAGTTATTGACTAGGCCACCAGCAAGAATACCAGAACTTCAAGAACTGTGGCTGACAACTGTGGTTGACACTGTGGTTTGGGAGGCCTGTGAGGGGCATTGCAGGTATTGGTTATTAGCTTGTTAGACATTAATATGACTGTGCTCCACAAATATGTTAAGAATGCAGCCAAACAAAAGGCTCATGTATCTCTGTGCAAAGGACACTTTGAGGAGCAGTTCCTGGTCTCTCTGGCTCTCAATACTAGAAACAAAAAAAATGTAAATTAAACTACTAGAGAGAACAAAATTCAAAATCAAAAAGGGAGTCCTTTTTCTCTGAGTACGCAACACAAGGTGATGTTCCTGCCCTACAATGTCATTGAGACCAGTAGTCCAACAGGAATTTAACAAGCAAATATTGACTGCCATACTTCACAGCTGCACGGCTCCATGGTGTGCTGCAGGTCTTGGCAATAAAATCCAATGCATAAAATCTGCTTCAGGATAAACTCTGGGATGGTTTCAAACTAAATGGTTTGGGCATTTCTAAGAGTATGACAAACGGAAAGTGCCTTCCTTTTTTGCCGTATTTTATGTGCAAAATGTCCACAATTCAACTTACCCCACTTGCTTCATGCTGTGAGCCTCAAGGCTGCAGACCTGCTGAGGAGAAACCAAAAAGAAGTCAGGTATTTGATCTCCTGATTTCTTATAATCACTTCATGAAAGCCCCCAGAAGCAAACACTAGTTAAAGCAGATAGTTAATATTGCTAAATAAAGCATCCCAAATTAGGACATAAATCTGGACATTTTATGTGCATATGTACTGGATATAGACAGTAACTGTAGGATCTCACGTCTGTGCCCCATGGGAGCCTTGCCTCTTGCAGATCAGAAGAGAGATGGATTGGGTGTCCCATGGAAGAAAGCTGATGTGGATGCCCACAGCTGAACTGGTCACAGTCAGCTGTCTTTACAAAAGAGATGTCTTTATGAAAAAGTTCTAGGCTGTAAAGAGCCCATCTTCCCACGGTGCTGCCTACTGGAGATGCCTTGTGAGTATCTGTTGCTCCAACAGTCTGCAAAGCCACTCCACTGAAGTCTCACAGCTGCAGGTGTTCTCTTTGCAGACATTCAAAGTCCAGTGATTCGACTCCTATCCTTGGCGTGTAATGATAGGTGCCACTACTGGGAAGTTTGAGAAATTCAGAGGGCTTCAGACCAGAAGAAGAATTTCCAACCTGTGTCTGCTTTGGGTTGTGCCAGAGCATTGTGAATTCTGACATAATTTTTGCTGAGCTGAAAGTGGGCTCCTAGATCAGCTCAGTCAGGGAAGCTGGGGTGGTGTAAGGGGACGTGGGTGCCCACAGGGAGGTCTTGCTCCCTCCACCAGCACCCTGACATCTCTGCTGTGCGTTACGTATGTTTTGTGCATTGTAGCAGAGGTGCTAATGTATAGCTTGACTGAGGAACAGCTGGAAAAGGAACTGTAAGAAGAGGGGAAATAGTGGAAATTTGGGAATTACCAGTGAAGACAGACACTTTGGGTCTGCAATTTTCCAAGCAAATCTACTAGCTCTCCCCTTAGCATGGTCAGATCACAGTTTTAAAGCATAAATCAGATTGGAAGAGCAATAGCAAAGCAAAAGTTTGAAATGGCTCTCTGCTACGAGGCTTCCCCCAAAAGCACTGCACATGGCATTTGTGGTGGCAACACAGTGCACAGCCCATAACCCCAAACCTTCCCCTACCCTGGTGCCTTTCAGGTTGGTTAGTTCTCTCAGCTTCCACTGGAGGGACAGAAGTAATTTTAGAGTGAAGCAGAGTAACTATATTTCAACCACGGGCATGGGCAGTCTGGCACTGATCTACAGAGTAGTTACTCTAAATTTAATTCTAAATACAAAAAGAGGTAAGTCACCTTAGAGGCTGCTGCAGCAAGAGAAATGGTTGTAATACTTCCAGTGAGCCATGAAAAATGCCCCTCTAGAACAAATGGGTAGAGAAGATGGATTGGTTTCAACCCACGTTTTAACCCCTGCTGAATTAATACCTGAATATCTCCATGTTTATAAGGGCATTACAGGGAGAAAAAAAAATCTCAGAAATAGATTCCTTAAGCCTACAGAAGCAGTAGATGTTGAGCCCTCACACAATCTTACAGTGTACTTTGGACTGCTGCTTGGTGATATTGAGATATAGAAGCATCCAGTATTCCAGCAGAGCAGTGAGGAATCTGCCCAGCAGCTGGCCCAGGAGCATTACCTTTCTTGTACTGCTTCTTGGATACTACTTGAAAGATCCTCAAAGACCCACAGACATTCTCTTCCTAAAGAAGCTGAGCCTTGCTGAGCTTATCCAGGCCTTTCTATCACCCTGAAGCTATGTTTAGCAGTATGGTAGCACTTCAGTCTCACTCATGTAGGCATACCTGAACTGGATGAAGAAAACATCCTTATGCCATCAGCACTGTTTTGAGCACAAATCCAAAACACAGCCCCAATACAAGCTACTATGAAGAAAATTTTTTCCAGCCAAAATCACTGCAATGCACTACTACATGTTAGAGAAAAGGTACCTCTTGTTCACTTTGTGAAGCAAGTCATGCTGGTTTGATTTGGTTTAACCTTCATTTTTTTACCCGCATCTTTCTTTTTCTACCCTTCCTTTTCCTACACTTATGCACAAGTAGTTTCAGGCAACATTTGGCTTGATATTGTTTTACTGCCTCAAACTTACATTTCTTCATTGATGCAACACCAATTCTTAGGGTAGAGAATGGTCATAAACCATGCTAGATTGTCTGAATATTATTTAACACCTTCTTTCTCTATCCTATATATCCTTACAAAAATGTGTACATTAAAAAGGCTGCTAGGCTGGCAGGACTTGATGAAATACATCCTGGACTCAGAGAAGCAACCTCTGACTCTTTTCAGAGACCTGGACTCAGTCTTGCTGAGTGTGAAAGGATTTACTTTATTTTTAACTGAAAAAGAACCAAGGCAATACAAGACTAATTTAGCACTTCTATGTAAATTTTAGCACTTTTAGGACAATAAAGAGATAAACAAGATTGAACAGATGTTTTATATAAACAAATTGTACCCAACTGATAAAATGTTCTCTGTGACAGAGTAACCACCCAGGGTAGATCCAAAGTAGATGTGAAATTTTCTAATCATGATGATACTAGAGTGGAGGAATAGTGAAGTTTTAGCACCTTTAAGACAATAAAGAGATAAGCAAGGTTGAACCAGACATTTTACAGGAACGAATTGTACCCAACTGATAAAATGTTCTCTGTGACAGAGTAACCACCCAGGGTAGATCCAAAGTAGATGTGAAATTTTCTAATGATGATGATACTAGAGTGGAAGAATAGGTAGCCAACAGCATTCTAAAATCTCCTTGGGACTCCTGAAAAGCAGGTTATATAGTCTTATATGTAGTGGATGGCTGGACTGGTGCCCAGAAAAAGGGCACAGCATCTGTGCTCCAACTTGTGCCTGTCCCCTTTATCCCCATATTTTCTTGCTTTGGGGAGCCAATACTAGATACACACCTACAAGCACAGAACAGAGGGAAGTCATCCCCTCTTGTCCTGCTGGCCCTTGCAGCTGTTGGCCTTCATTGCTGCCAGGGCACCCTGCTGCCTCATTGTCAGCTTGGTGTCCACCAGCCCCACTTCTCCAGAGCAAGATCACTTTCTGCCCAGCTGGAACTCAGCCCACACTGTGGCATGGGATTGGTGCCTCCCAGGAACACAGCCTTGTTCTAATGTCCTGTATTAACAGATTGGCATACAGGATCACAAAGCAAACAGTAATGTTAATATAACCAATCTTTATCAATTACAGTTCTTAAAGGGCAAACTGCATGGGGCATGCACTTTGGTTTTCACGGTGTCAATTGATTTTCTGTGTTAGATCAGGACATTCTCCCATCCAGGTGCTGTACAGAGCCGACAACAACACTGCAGTGAACAGGGGTGCAGGAAATTACACTGTGTTTATCACCCTGTTATCACTGAGAAACTTCCAAACTGCACAATGTCACTATGCTTCAGGGAGAACTTTGACTTTCATAAAGCCAACATGACATAACAATGGGAATGTATTACTTCAGAGATTTTCTGTAGGAGCAAAGAAAATGTCACTGCTTTCTGGTGCAAAATATATTGTTAGCCACACTTCCCCCTGCTTGCTCAGGGGGTCTGAAGGTCAGGTCCTCAATTAGGAGAGCAGAGCATGAGAAAACCTATCCCCAGAGAAGTGTACCATTTCTTTGACGTAACACATATCTCCTGAGGGGTGTCTGTGCATGAATTGTGTGTCTGACTTAGCTTTTGGAATTGAAGAAAATTAAATACTGCACAGTCGCTGCATTTTTAATGGCCTTGTTTGAGGACAAGTTGAGTTTTTAGTTAACATGAAAACTTGTGTGGAAACTTTCCACCTCAGTTTACACTTACATGTTTTCCAACAATAGAACAATTTGATTTTACAGCTATCTAAGAAACAGAAAATATTTGTAATTTTTGGTTTGATTTTTATTGCAAAGCTGAAAATGTAACTGGGAGCTGAAAAAGAAATGACAGTGGGGTTTTTGCTTTAGTAAAGTTTTTGCTTTAGTAAAGTTTTTGCTTTACATGTGAAAATTAACTGGCACCTTACGATCAGCTCTGATATGAACACTTATAAAGAATTTTAAATTGGCATGACATATTGAGCACAGATAAAGGGAAACAACAACCACATATCTTTCTAATTCTCATTGCAAAGACCTTGAATTATAGGCACTGGGCAATTTTATCCTGCAGTGAATCATTTTTTACATAACCTTCTAGAAAGAACTCTGACTTTTTCCCATGAACAAACCAGGGTTTTATATACTGCATTGGCTTCATCCATAATCTCCTTTCTAATTAAGTCACAGATTTTCACAAGTGTAATGTGCAGGGAACAGCATTTTACAGGGTACAAGTTACTGATATGCAAAGCCACTCACTGCTATTGCAAAATTATTGCTACCCAGAAGAAAGTCACATGGAAGGAAATTGGAGGGAAGGACATCAGAGACAGACCTCCCACTGTCTTTCTGCAAAACATCTTGATATATCAAGTTAAGCAAACTGATGACTAAAGAGAGGCTCATCTCTGCCTCCTTTGAGGGACAGCAAGACAGCTGTGTCCCAGCGATGCCAAGGGCAAGACCCAATCAAATAGCCTGAGATGCCCAAGTTCTCCAGGCCTCTAGAGGCCCTCCTTCATTAATAGGGTGAGCTTTTTTCTCATAAGCTTTGATTGTATCAAAATCAGATGTTTAGTGTAGGTTACCTGTGTTCCCTCTCTGCTTAGCATAAAGCAGCATTAGAGCTGGCCACTGGAGGGCAATCCTTGACACCCACCTTGTGATAGGATGAGTGACCCTCAATTTTGCAGTGTTATGGGTTGACACAGTTTGGTTTTTGCTTAAAGGTGGGTGTGGGGTGTTACCCTGCCAGGACCTAAATTTCCTTTGAGAAGGCTGAACACCTATCAGAGGCCAGTTCTTGGCTGTTTGCAGGTAGTTTAACGAGTGAGGAAAGAGGATGCTACTTTTGTTAACACCCTATAAAA
>VYXD01010893.1:0-56327 GCA_013397195.1 Hylia prasina
ATGTGTCTCAGTGACTCAGCAGGTCACTAAATAATTCCTCCTGGATTGCAAGTGGTACATCTGCTCCCCATCCCAGTCTACAGCTCAGGGGGCTGATTGCCCAGAGGATAATCAGGCTTTCTGTAAAAGACTGTGGCAAAGTGTCATTAAGTACCTCAGCTGTTTCCTCATCCTTAGTTACAATCTTCTCTTCCACATCCAAAAAAGGGTGGAGATTTTCCTGGGCTATCTTTTTCTTGTTAATGTCTTTATAGAAATTATTGTCTTTTCACAGCAGTGGCCAGATTCAATTGCAGCTGAGGTTTTGCCTTTCTGCTTTTCTCTCTACATGGCCTAATGACATCCTTGTATTCTTGTCTGCCCCTTGTTCCAGACGCTGTAAGTTCTTTTTTCACCTGAGTTCCAGCAAAAGCTCCCTGCTCAACCAGGGAGCTTTTGCTGGAACTCAGGTGAAAAAAGCTTCCCCAACAACTCATCTTTTGGTAAACAAGGATGTCTTGCTCCTGTGACTTTAGATTTCCTTCGTCAATTGTGTCCAGCCTTCCTGAACCCCTTTGTTATTAAGGACACTTTTGTGGGCACTCTCTGAACCGATGTCCTAAATAGATCAAACTCTGATCTCCAGACAAGGCAGAGGTTTTGTTGATATTTTCCTTACTACAGGAAGAATTGAAAACTCAAAAAAAATGAAAAAATGCCCAAGACAGCTTCTGACCGCCACGGTTTCCACCAGCCTTTCTCTATTTGTAAAGAGTCAGACCAATTAGCTCCTTACAGGAAGAAAACATCTCTTCAGTGGCACTTTGGGTGGTCTGTGATTCCCAGTACACTGCCTGCCCGGCACCCTGTACAGTGCTACTACTCACATCCCTGAACCAAATATGCTGTTCAGAAATACATTTGCATTTTCTATGTTTTTGCTGAGCAAGTACAGGGCATGACTTACAAACACAAGTTATAGACAAAATTGCTCTGATCAAAGATCATGGACACTCAGGTTATGGACACTCAGAAGAGGAATCACAAGGCTGCCAGGCTGAGGTATTAGCCAGGATATTGGAGCCAGATTCCTTTTCTAATAATGAACAACCAATTGCCTCATCAGCACTAGAAGTTAGTATTGCAGGATATTCCATGTGAAGGGACACAGAAAGTTTTTAACTAAAAGGAAAAAAAAAAAAGAAAAAACTGCAGACTTTGAAAGAGAGGCTCTGTTTGGTTTTTTATTTATGTATGTACTTAAGTACATATATATATATAATATGTATATATACCCATATGTTACATACATATATATACATATGTGTGTATATATATATGTATGTATTATGTATTTTGTTCATAGTCTTTAAAAGTAATCCTATCAGTGAGACAAGATGATTTGTCAAATTAATGTTACTCAAGGAGCACAGAAAATTTTTGTGTCCTTCCATTCACTGTTTTGCTTTTTGTGTCTGCCTCATTGTAGTTGTGTTCTTTTAGTTAACCAAATACTTATGGTTCTCCTGCAAAACAGCCAGGTGGGCTGTGTTGGCAACTAGCCTGGGGAAAGGTGGACTAATGGCCCAGTAAATATTAGAAGAGCAGCTGAGAAAAATTGGGACTAGCAGCTATTTGTAAGACAATGTGTAAAAGTGTGTTTTTTCAGATTTTAGCTGGGTTGTTTCCTGTGAAAGGAAGCAAGGGGAAATGGACTGATACTTTCAGAGCCAAGGAAACCACTCATATTAATCTTTTGAGTGATTTTGTTCCATTTTTATTTTCTAACTCTTTAAAATTTTGCTTTGAAGAAAGACAAATTCTACTCCTTTGTGGAAAAAAACAAAACATGGTTTAATTAAAATAGTGTCATTGCTCATGTTACTCTGGTGACAAAATGCAAATATTAAGTAAGAAATTGAGACAATCTGGTAGCGTTAATATTTTTGTAAAGCAAATTGTAGGGTCTAGAGAAATGCTGGTATGTTAGTCTCCCCCAGGTAAAGTATAGACTTGACAATGTAATGCTCAAAAATGTAAGAGGAAGCTAGGAGAAAAGACTGAAGCATTCTGATACTTCTAAAAATTTATATCTGCCGTACCTCCAACTTAACCAACGATCTTGTAAAGGACATAAGAATGAATAAAACATTATTTACATATTTAAAATAGAAGGCCTTTATTGCTTGATTACCTTTGAAAAATAGTCCTTAGCTTTTGGGAAAGGTACTCATAGGTGCACATGGATAGTTTGCTCATTTTTTTTAAATACCTATCTATAGTTTTTCTTTATACTTTACAGAGCCTCAGTAATACTTTCTCACTAGGAATGATTGGAATAGTGCACAATTATTTAACCAATTTGTGCATCAAATTCATCAGGGTCAGGATAAACCAAACCTGCCTAAGGAGAATGTTGCATGTAAGTGAAACATAGAACATGGAACTCTAAAGATTGTTAGCAGTAAATAATAAATCTCTATCTAATAACCAGCATATCTATTTCCAGACAGTACCACAAAGCTTGAGCCATATAAAGCAATTGAAAGTAATTGGCAATTAAATATCTAACTCCAAAGTTGCTTCCTTTAACGTTTATTGTATGTGTGGTTCCAGAACTTCCTCACTGGAGATAAAAATATGTCTTTAAATATCTTCTAAAGATTTAAGGCTGATTTTAGGGACACTGGGTAGTTTGGAACCGAACAGTTAAAGGGTTACATGAAAAGCATGCAAGAAAAACTTTAATGCTTAAAGCCATCTGCTAAAGCAGGGAAAACAGGATTTTTAATTAGCAATATTCTCTTTAGATCATTTTTATTTTATCCAGAAACAGTTTACTGTAAAACACACAGCTCAGTTCTTCTCCTTTCCAAGTGCAATTGGATTTTTTTTTCATTTCTTCAAGACCAGGAAAAACTCAATGTCTACTGCTGAGCTTTTTTTTTTAGGAGCTTTTGGCCTCTTCCATGTTCTCATCAGGGGATCAGACAGGCTCCATTTGTAGCAAAGTAACATCTTCTGTTTGTTCTCCAGGTAACAAAAAAGAGAGTTTGCCTTGTATCACTGCAGTAACAGCTTCCTATGTGTCTCTCAATATTGATTTTTGTAAGGCATTTATACCCATGAAAGAGATAATCTGAAAAGTGCAATGAAAAACTTTTGTACTGCATAAGAAAATATAAGGACTGTCTTATAAGCTTGCATTAGTAGTTTTTCATAAAGAGATATTGAAATATGAATCATCTAAGAATCAAATCCAAGGAAAAACTTACTAAAAATATTATTAAAAACTTAACTAAAAGTAAAGACTAATGAATAGCAAAATGTATGGGAAGAAAGAAAATATAGATTATATATTACAATTATGAAATACATGGAATAAAGTTCCATAAAACATTAGATAAAAATGAAAGATAGAAGCAAATATAATTCAAAAACTTAGCAACTAATGGACTTTTAAAGGAAGTATGAAATGTTTGGAACTATTTCTTGGTCATTCTTCATAGAAAAGCTAACTCTGTCCAGGTGCTAAGCTTAATAATTGTGAATGAGGATATAGGAACACCAGCCTGAGAATGTAACTGTTAATTAAATAAGTTGAATATATTCAAGTCATTATGACTTGACAAGCATCTCCCCAAAGTACATATAGATTTAATCAAAGTCTTTTTATGGGTGCAGGAGAAATGAGAGAGGTCTGTGGAAGGTGAACAAATTCTAGAAAGTCAGAGAACAAGCATAGGAAGTTAAAAAGGACACAGGAACAACAGAAGAGTCAGCTTTTCTGTGATAGGAAGATAACTGAAGCAAATTATTAAACAATCAATTTGTATTCACCTGAAGACAAAATGCACCAACATGAATTTGTCAAGAATAACTCATGTCAATGTAATTCAATTTCTTTGACAGGATAACAAGATCTGAGAAAGGAATAAATGTCAGATTCACATGACACACATAAACCAGCTGGGAAAATATGGTCTGAGTATAGCTGCTGTAAAATCTTGCCCAGAAAGTTTGATAATAGTTTGTTGGAGAATGGATAGAATATATTACATAATGCCCTTCACAAATTGACCTGATATTATTCAATATTTTAACTAATAATGTAGGTGTAAGTTCATGAATGACAACAACTTGTGAAGAATTGCATTTCAAAAGGCAAAATTCAAGCTGATCTTCAAGCAAGTTGATTTCCTTCCTCTCAAAGAATGGTGACACTGCAAAGGTCTGAATATAGAAATAAACATAGTACTAAACATGGAAAAGGGAAATCAAATGCACAAGGAAAAGATGAAAAATTTTTTGGGCACAGAGATTTCAGAAAGATGAGATGTTGTATCAGAAAGGGGAAAGTCTTACTTCTATCAACATTTTATGGCCACGTGAGAGGCTTGAGTATCACTATTAGGGCACATTGAAAGGGAGTCCACATCTAGTATTGGTGAAGTCAGAATAAGATGGATTTAACACGACGGGGTGCAGAAGAGAACTCCAGAGAAAGACAAAAAAAAAGGCCAAAAAATATTCTAAGATTTATGAATAATGATTAAAAAAAAAAAAGAGTCCATAAAAGAGAGAACCAAGGGAAGAATGTAATATTAAAGGGGTAAATAATGAGTCTTATTCACATATAGTGAATCTGGGACAAGAAATAATTGCTTTCCTTCCAAGCAAGGAAAATTCAAACTTCAAGTATAAAAAATTCTATTATAGTGGTTATGTAATGGACAAAGTTACGTTTGAAGGTGTTGAAACAAACATCACAGGAGGCATTTAAAAGATGAACATATCAAGAACAATTTTAAAAAAGTTGATTTCCTTCCTCTGACACAGAAAGACTGCTAGATGACACCACTTCCAAATCCTTGGATTTCTTTAACTATATCAGATGCAGCCTGAGTCTATGTTTCTTACCTTTTCAGTACTTATTTGTGATTTTTTTCAGAAAAACAATGTAGCCTGTCAGTCAACTATTGACCTATGCAACAGGAGGATATTAATAACCATTTAGAAAACCTTGTCTACTTTTCAGACAAAGTTTATCTGTTAATATATATAGATAAAGATTGCTTACCTACACACTAGGGAATGCTCTGCTTAAAAATTTATGATGTAACATAGATGTAGAAGTGACATTGCACTCCTGACAAGACTGCAATTTAACCTCTCCATTGTACAGACAGCAAGCAGTGTCTGGAGCCTGATTAAAGTGTATCCTTTGTCTTGAGTTCATCATAAATTTCCCATTATATGCATGGAACAGCCCTCTAGTTCACTTATAACTACACAAATTTTTAGGGAAAAGTTAAAAACTTAAATTTAGCAAAATAAAACAAAAACCTTAATGAATGAAAATAAAACAAGAAATTAAAGTGTCAAAACCTATCTAAAAAGTATAACCAAGATCAGTCAAAGCCAGAATATATAAAGTTAATTCTGAAACACCTTCCAATGGAGTAACACCTAATAATATTTTAAAAACATGTTTTTAAATATTTGTGTGTGGCTTAATATATTTCATGTATTTGTCAGTTCAGGGTGGTCTATAGATTTCTAGAAAATCAATGTAGGATTAAACAATATCCTTATAATTTTCCAAATATGAATTGAGCTGCTGCTGCCTCCCATATGCCACTGGTCACTAATCAGGCAAAGGAAAAAGATCTCGAATAGGTAAATGTAACTTTTCAGGAAGTTTTTCAATAGTTGATCAATATCAACTGCATGAGTCACATCTCTCATGTCTGCAATTCCTCTACACTGAAGTCAATCACCACTTAAGTCAGACAGAAACCCTCCAATTTAGGATGTTGTGGACTTTGCGCTACAGGCCCTGGAACACACTTCCGAAAAAATAGATTCATTTAAAACTGGATGAATTCTGGGTGAACAGATGAATTTCACCTGAAACCCTTTGAAATGCACAATCCAGCTAAAAATACTCCTTTTCCTCTGCTTTACTAGGATCCTTACCTCTCACTCACAGTGTTGTGCAGTGGTCCTACACAAAATGATGCTGATCCAATGCCATACACAGTACACGTAGAGCCCTCCTGAAAAAAATTGACTACTTCTGACTGGTAAGGAACATTTTATGCAATTGTACATGAGAGTTGCATTTTCACTATTTGTGTGAGATTACAAGGAATGCTGCAGGGAATAGTGAGTCAAATTTTACTTTTGTAACAGGCAGAATCTATTTCTTTTACCAGTCTTCACAAGACTGCACCCTACAAATTAGTGACTTCAGTGACCTGTGTAAATTTAAGAGCGCCTTCAGGTCAGTAACCCTGCATGTAGTAGACATATGTAAAGCACTGTTCATTCATGCCTAAAACCTGCAGTCTAAATCCAGATGCAATTAGTAACAGCTAAAAGGATTTACTTCTCCAGCTTTTAAAGAAAACGGAACTGAATTTAAAAAATTAAAACTAACAGGAGTAGTAAATGAAACAAAATAAAATCTTTGGTTAATACTGTTCTTCAGGGTGCAAATCAAATAAAAGCCCAGGAAATTAGAAACATTTGGTACAAATTCATTTCAGCCCCCTTTTACACAAATCATGACTTATATACCAAGAGATTACTTTATTCAAAGATTGCAGCCTCAAGTAGCAGACTGGACTGGAGATTTTCACTTAACCTGCACACATGTAATGTTTGATTTTAGTCGAAGGCTGACTTGTAGCCTCTTCTTCCTGTGTCCTACTCCAAATATAAAATTATTGAAGCAGTTAACTACATATTAGCAAGTAGCATTCTCTCCAAAAATCTGGAATAGAATGCATTACTTTTTACAACTATAAAGCACAAGAAAGTTAGTTACTAGGTACTAGTCATACTATGTACTGCTGATACTAGGGTATCAGCATAATCACAAAATCTGACATGCAGCCCCTTGTTGAGATTCAGGGTGACCACCAGGAAGCTGGAAAACTTGAAGTCTACAGCAGCACATTTCTACACCTTAATTTAGCTCTTAACTTGAATATGATGGGAAATTCACCACATAAGGTTCCTCATACTTTTTCTGCTGGTTTAACGTGCATTTAGTGGCCACAGAGAAGGGAGCTTGGTAATTTGGTGTCCTTTTACAAATTTCTCAAGATCTTTACCTCTTGTGTTCTACGAAGGAACACCAGTGACCCAGTCCCTTTGCTCATGGGAAATTTTTGTAATCAAAATGAGCCAGACTTCACTCCATAGGAATCTGCCCAGCTCTTTCATCTGGATTTGTTCCTAATGCTACAATAAAGAGAAAGATTAGCCTGAGGCAGACACCTGGTGTGGAAAATTCAAGTCCACGTTCCAGTATGAACAAAAAAATTATAAGCTATGAAAACCAGAATTTTATTGTAGGAAACATCAGACTCTCTTAATAATTCTACCTTTTAAATATGACTAATGGAAAATAAGGTATTCAGACTCCAGTTATTAACAGACAAAATTTGGCCCAGTTAGAAAAATATCCCAGCTGGGTTTTCATGCCTTTCTGCACCAAAGGTTATTAAAGAAAGGAGAGTGGATTCTATTTTAAATGAGAATGGAGGAAGTAATTAGGTATATCTTTAGCCCATGGAGTCAAAAACTGATTGACTTTCAGTTGAAGCATAAATACAACTAATTCTACAAGAGGTTTCACAGTGTGGGGGTGGAAACTTAATGGGACATCACTAAGAAGGTAAGAATTTTGTTGGTAAAGTCAGCTAAATATATTGGAAGAAGACACTGTTATCTCAATCTAGGGCACAAATTATCTCAAAATCATGGTTTATGTAATTATTAGAGTTTAGCTGAAGGGATCCATATGTGCATGAATTTATTTCTACTCCCATCATCTTTAGATATAGGGAGAAATCCTAGGAAAAATGATAAAAATAGTTAACCAGCAAAGAAAGCTACATCTTGGGAGGCCAGAAAGTGAAGGGACAAATTGAGAATTTCCAGCAGTCAAGGAAACTTTCCTTTCCACCTTGCAAAGGAAATAAAAACAAGCAGTAAAAGGTTATTTAGGAACACAAATAAAACAAGAGAAGTTGAGCTAGGAGGCAGTGCTAGTGGATTTGAGATTAAGACTTTATAGGTACAGACCAGAAGCTGACTGACTATTTGACTTCAGGCTTCAGGATGGTAGGTATGACAAAATCAACATGGATAACAAGTATGAGAATTAGGAAAAGAAATTAACACCATGAACTTGCATATAAAAATCAAATCATAACAACAGATTATTTCTCTCACTGAATATGAATTACTGAAAAACCTGAAATCAAAAAAAGTAAATATGATAACAAAAATACATCTTCAGAGGGAATAGAGATTTTACTTTACTCTGTAAGAACTGAATTGCAGCATCAATTTTCAATTTATTTTGTTCAGGTCTCCAAATAGCTGTTAAATCACAAGACCTTTCCTTCTAAGAAAAGCAAGACTCAGTACAATAGAATGATATATTACAAATGTAGAATGAAAATACTTTGCCTTTTTGTGCTTTACTACACCATATTATTCTTGAAATATAGCTTTAAATTATTTCAATTGAATTGAAATAAAATCAGATTTTTGTTTTGTTTCTTATTCATGGGAATTTCGTTTTCAATGCCTGTTTCACTAATAGAACATGAAAAGAATTATAATAAGGAATTGTACCTGTCTAATGCCAATGTGAAGTGTTTTATTTTTTGAAACAAGTTACATTTTCAAGGGATATGAATTTAACAAAAAAGTCATAATTTTTTGCTGGTGACCTTGGTACCATGGGAATATTAATTAACCTAAGAATTTTTTTAAAAGTGACAGCTAATGATCACTAATGGGTTTCTTATTTGGAAGTAAACAGAAAAATTGTCATATTTCAATTTCTGTTGGTGTTCACAATGAACTTTGATGGTGGAATTTAAATGATATCAAAATGATTTTTCTACTAGAACCCAACAAAGATGGGAGAGATTGATTTGTATTTCATGAAAAAGTAATGGAACATCAATATTGTTGAGTATAAAAACTACAACTAGAGCTTACTGCACAGGCATACAAACAAGCAAATATTAAATGAGTAATTACATTACAAGAGTAATTTGTCTGAGAAATTTTCTCATTTCCCTTTTCCCAAATGTGTTTTCTGGAATTCCTTCTCTACAGAAAAAGATATTAAGCAAATTTTATAGGGGAAAAAAAAAAAGGCATCAGAAACCACTATACTAATGTTTAAGTGTAAAAAATATGGGTTACCTGTAAAACTGCAGCAACAGGGAACTGTCTTGCTGTGCAAAATGATGTATTTAAAAACAAGTGAAAGTCTAATTAAGCATATGATGATGGACAGACTAGAAAAGTAAAACTGTCTCCTAATGGAGACTTAATTGCATGAAAGATACAGTTAATTCACTGATTTTCAACTTTACAGATGATAAATGCTCCCTGCTGTAAAATAGACTTACTTTCTGAGAAAAAAAAATAGAGTAAATATCATCTGGGAAGAGGGAGGAATATTTACTATAATCTTCATTTATTAAATATCTCAAGTCCTTAAAATGAACCATAAGAAAGATAACACAACATATTTCTGTTTATACTGCTATATAAAGTTACCACTGGAGTTGGAATGAAATTAAGTCTGTCCAGGAGTACATCTCAGCCTTAATCCAGCCATCCACTTTGCAAATTCAAAAACTATGCGTGTACATCAATATACACACAGAATTAAGTGTTCAAATCATAAAACAGTCAAATAACAGTCAAAAAATAAAACAGTCAAAACCTCTATATTGTTCTGGAGTAATTTCCAGTTGGTATCTCCTAGAACCAATAAATTTATTTTTATATCAAACAAATCAGATTATTGTCATGGGTTTAATGTTTGTAAAACCTTGACAATTACTATTATTGTTAGTTATTTACTGTTGTTAGATAATTATCTACTATTAGATATTTACTGTTAGATATTTACTGTTATTNTATTTATTTACTATTAGATACTTATCTGTTATTTATTATTGTTAGATATTTATTTGTTATTAAATATCTATTATTAGTAGATATTTAAAATAGAGAGTTGACAAGGTAAAGGCCTTGTCAAACCTCTAACAGGGGGAAATGATGCCTTAAGTTTTAGCTTTCATTATATTCATATTCTGTACTACCTTAGTGTGTGACTGAACTTCATATTAAGTGTTAGTAATCTCTCTTCACAGTTTAATTAGACAAAACAATCCCTTTCCACCTTGAGAACCAAGAACAGCCATTACAGCCTCAGGCCCAAAGAGCATAAACAGTGAATTGAGGAGAGCAAACTGGGAGTCTGGGACTTCATAACCTGAAGCTGTAATTGGAAGTGAGCCCAATATGTAAATAGACCAAANAAAACAATAAAACAGTCAAAACCTCTATATTGTTCTGGAGTAATTTCCAGTTGGTATCTCCTAGAATCAATAAATTTATTTTTATATCAAACAAATCAGATTATTGTCATGGGTTTAATGTTTGTAAAACCTTGACAATTACTATTATTGTTAGTTATTTACTGTTGTTAGATAATTATCTACTATTAGATATTTACTGTTAGATATTTACTGTTNGACATCAGTTCAGCTATGCAAAACAGAGCACAGAATTTGCTGCTGCTTCAGAAAAGATGTAGATATAAATTACCATGGATGGGAATTATCGGTGATTTTGAACTTCCACAGGTCTTAGAACTGAGGTGCATAAAGGTTCATAAGATAGATCAGTGTGAGGTGAAAGGTGAAAGATGTACAACCTAGTCATTTGCAAATATTACAGCAACATGAAGCCAGAACTAAACAAGCTGGTGTGCTCCTCATTCAAACAGCATATAAACTAGCTGTTGAGAAAGGAGTTCTTTCAGAAATCAGGATCTAACCCCAGTAAAACTTGTTTATTGTTGTTGTTAAATACAGACCTGTTGAACAATACATTCAGTAGAGAAGCAGTAACTCAGAAGTCAAGTATCTTATTTACCTAAGTAAGGAGGAAATAGACCTAGATTGGCACAACTGTTGCCAATCTTAGTGTTGTGCCTAGGGTGAAAAACCTTCTACAGTCCTATATTTTGGCTATCTTAAAACTTATCAGTATGCTGTGAATTCTGGAGAGAAACAAGCACACAGTGTTGGGAAGACTCCCCAGAGAGGACAAGTTTTCAAAGTAAAATCCTAAGGCAAAACTTTTAGGTTAATATTATGTAAATAAGGAATAAAAGATTGACTGAGGTTTCAGCAGTAGTGCTCTGTGATTTTGCTTTGAAAGTTTTTGCTTTTTGGAGTTCACTGTAACCTCATTATATTTTGCTGGCACTTTCTCCAGGAAAAGCAACAGCTGCATAATACTGATAAACCTTAAGAAGGCCGACATGCGTGATTGTGGTTTGTGTTCCAGTCTAAGTCAACCATACGTAACAGCTCTAACCTGGCACTCTTTGTTGTCATTAAATCTCAAATTCTATCTTGCAATGTAAAACGTAATCCATAAGAGCAAATCTCTAAAGAAAAAAAAAATTAAAATATTATTCCTTAATTAATCATACCACTATTATTATATACTTCCGTCTGTATTGACTGAATGTGAAATCATTGCAAGAGAGCTGACAATAAAAATAATCTTTATGCATTAATTGTTTTTTTAGCAGCCACAGAAATAGATGACACTTCTAAAATCCCTTTGAATATATACCAATATATAAAAAATGTATTGTGACATGAAATGTTTAATTATTCATAAAATAATTGATAATGCTGATAATATTCAATATTGAAAAAATACATGCTTTTGCTGAATATATAATTCCAGGGCACAACAGTCTTCTTTAATTTGAATGATTTAAGCTAAAACACGATTCCTTGCTGAATCTGCAGGTTATTAAATTCATATTCTCCAATTTTTTTAACTTCCTAAATTTTTATGGGTGAAGAAGAAAAAAGTCAAAAAGTGCAGTCATGTACTAGCATTGTCTTATTAAAAATGCTGCAGTAGGTCCAGAATTTCTCCAATTCTCAAGACAGAAGAAAAATAAAGGGTGTGATAAGAAATATAGAATGGAGAGAGATAAAATACCAAGTTTTCTCCATATGTCATTGGCCTGTGGAATTATTACATCATGCAATTCATTGGTTCTAAGAGTTCAACACGAGTGAAAAGGGATTTTTCGCATTTAATTATCATGGGCAACTATGACTAAAAAAATTAAAAATATAGGAAAGGACATGAAGTTTTTTTCAATATCTGATTGAAAAAAGCCTCTTGCCTGTAGTTACAATACTGACTGTATTTGTGACCCACTGTGAGAGGTATCCTTGAGAATAATATCAATAGGATATCAATATTATTCCATACTGATTTAAAATAAAGTCCACAGCATTTGGGATCTTTGAAACTTTGTAGGTTAGATCCTAACTGTACAGAGTTTTGTGCAAATAGACTGGTGGTGTCTGTGTCATTTTGAGTCAGTAGAAATGCAAGTTTTGAGACAGGACTGCTAAGGGTTTGTATTTGGATCATAAGAAGATGTTAATGAAGTCTTACATTTGAGTTTAAAGATCTAGTTATGATTTTTAAAAAATCTTCTAAAAGAAAAAAGCAGAAAAATCATAAAAATCTCAAGGGTAGTTTCAAATACACTGAAGGCAAAGAAATGGTATGTGACCTATTGCAAACAATTTTTTTTGAGTCGAACTCAATAGGTCTTTTCTACAAGGCAATTAATTTATCAGGGTTGTTGTCAAGTATTTCAGGTTTGCTGAACATTTAAACAATCTCTGCACTTAAAGGAGAATTGAAGACATAGGAATGTCTTCAAGGGTTTGCTCTCTAGAAGAGAAGTGTGATATATAATTCCTCCCATACTTTGATTTCTTTTCCTGTTGTGTGAATCTTTATTACTTTGTATTTACAGAGAGGGCTGATGAAATGCAGTCACATAATGCAGCATCCCAACTCCGGTGATCAAGTACAAATACTGCAGAGAAATCTTACTTGGGAGGTGCAGAAAGGATACAAAATTATATATTTCCAATTTGTCTTCAATTTAGTCATCAATCTAGACCCTGAAAAAAACCTCAAAATTTAGTAAGTCATACAAAATGTTGATCAGACTCATGATTAATTTGGATAGTTCTGAAATCCTTGCTAATATACTTTCCATGACATGGAATTCGCCACTTAATTACACATTTCTACCAAAAACCAGACACTCCATTTATCAACCTGAAATGTTCTACTTCTTTAGCTTTAGTAAATGTCCCATTGCTGTTAGTTTTCAGGAAAAAAAAAAAGTATATTTTGTTGTTATCCCACTAATTACTGAATTTCTTTCTAAAGTGTATGATTGCAACTCCTTTATTTTCTTCCTTCTTCTTTGAAACCTGTTCATCCTGCATACATATTTTTTAGGAGAGCTGTATTTCCAGTCTTTCCTTCAGTCTTGAAGTTCTAAAGCAGTGTTAATTAACAGTAGCTCCATTTTTATAGAAAATATATATGTGCTCTAATTTTTATAGAAAAATAGAATGAAGATATGGACTATTGCCATCCGTGGGATTAAAGTTTCTAAAACAAATAGGAGGTATATTCTGGAAATTCTGAATCACATTTCCCTCCAAGAAAATGTCCAATTGGGAGACTTATGTCTTTCCCTCGGAGCCCTTTGCTAGTCACAGATGTGGCTTCCTGCATATTTCTGCTGCTTTTGAGACACTGAGATCAGATATATTACAGACACCTAATGGTGTTAAAGTGTTCAGAAGACATAATTCTTTTACAAATTGCTAACTTTGAACATGAAAGAGACTTGTCCTAGCCATTTCTAGACAATGCACAATGAGATATCTACATAGACAATGATCTTCAAAGGATAAAAATCCCTCTCAAGACAAATGTGATTGAGGGGTTTTGGGGAAAAATAAAGTATATGAGGTTAATAAAGTATGCAGACTTTCAAGTGGATTGGATTTAACAAAAAACTTTTTCAGCATTACCAGCATTCTTGGATGTATATCTCCATAAAAATAATGTAATTTGGGAAACAGGCAAAGCTTACATTTGCTACATTTCTGATTCATTGTTGAGCTCATTTTGCTGGACAAGTGAACTCTTGCAAAGTCTGAGGGAGGTTGTGTACTGAAGTTCAGCCTTGTGCAGTGTCAGTGCTGGCTATAAGTCTGCTGCCTATGGACCTGGAAAGAGTCCTTTGCTGAGTCCTGGCCAGCTCTACATGGCACTGCAGTATCTGATACAGACAGAGCTAATACAACTAATGATCTTTTTTGCCTATTTTTCCAAACCTTCCACTAGAACTGCTTGGTCAGGATCACATTCAACCTGTGAATGCTTAAAGGGATGAGTCATCCACAACTTCTCTGGACAGCCTTTTCCAGGACCTCACCACCCTCTGAGTAAAATCTTCTTCATCTGATACATATTTCCCCTCTTTTTTAAAATTGTTCCCCCTTGTCCTATCACTATCTGCCCATGTAAAAAGTCTCTGGCCATCTTTTTTATAATCTCCATTTAAGTACTGAAAGGCCACAATTAGGTCTTCCCAGAACCTTCTCTGGCTCTTCTCCAGATTTGTTTGGTGTGATCTTGTAATCATAATTTGATGTCATGTATAGAATGATGTGGGCCTGATATTTCTGGGTCTGAGAGATTTTTAGCCTGCTAGCAGCTGCTAACTTTTTCCCAAGAAAAAAGTTCTCAAGAAAGCTTCTTCTCAGAACAATCCTGGCAAACAACTATCCTTTCTCAAAATGATCTTTCTCCAGGTGGTGTTTTGCTGTTTCTCTAGTTTAACCAATGGGATTAGAGAGGTGTCATTCCTATTTACCAGTCATGTTAAGTCTGTATCAGAACACCTTATAAAAGGTAGTAAGAATTAGACAATGAGGCCTTTTTTTCTATGTTCTTTGCCTTCTGAAATATTTGGAGTCTCTCATTTTTCTTTCCTGTCCTACAATGACAGAATAATTCTCAAGAACAAGATTGAATTACAAGATCTCTTAAAGTTCTTTAACAGTGCTGCTATGGTTGCAGGTGGTCTTAGGGGATTTTAAATGGAAGTGGCTGTAGCTACATGGAGCGGTAACCTTCTCTCATTCAAGCCTTCTCTGTGTCCAAGTTAATACCACATTAAGTAATTTTGAGGCCAATTTATTTTAACCACAGCAGTTAAAACAGCCAAAGCTAAATCAACATACACCCTTTCTCCATCTGCTTTAAGAATGTCTACACAAAAGATTAGAGTGTCTACACAAAAGATTACTTATGTGCCTGAGATGTTCACTTTTTACAGTGGCATCAGCTAGCCTAATAAGAGATTTTATTTCTGTCTAAAAAAGTTGCAGGTTACTTAGCAGCAGCTTATATATAAGTTGTTCCGTGACCAATGTAATTAATGAAGTATGTGTTCAGTACAGTTTGGATTTCAGAGTGATCTCAGAAGTGGATTCTCTGATAACCAGCAAAGGACTAAAGCCCTGTTTCTTTTACACAGCAGACCACCTTTCCCAACGCTGCTGGAACTCACTGCGTTTAACACCTCTACCTGCAGCTCTAAATTTGGCTTCAATCTACAACAAAGCACACAAGATGGTGGCATAAAGACACAGATAAGTGTCTTTAACCAGCAAAAATGCTCCTGAAACGTATGTATGGAACACATCAGATTTTAGTCTGAGGACTTTGGCATGACAAACCGAACATGGAATCCACGGACAAGCTTTTTGGTCATTTTAGTCAGTGTTTTCTCTGGGTGCCAGCTGCCCACCAAAGTCTCTCTGTCACTCCTCTCCTCAGCTGGGCAGAGGAGAAGAAATATAACAAAAACCTTGTAGGTTGAGATTAGGGCAGGGGGAGATCACTCACCACTGACCATCATGGGCAAAACAGGTTTGAGTCGGGGAAATTAGCTTAATTTATAACCAATGAAATCAAAGTAGGCCAATGGGAAATAAAACCAAATCTCAAAAGAACTTCCCCATCCCTCCCTTCTTCCTGGAATAAACTTCACTTCCTATTTACTTTCCTCACACAATGCCTCTGCTGCTCCTTCCTCCTCAGGAGGAGGAGGACTCCTCACACTCGTTCCCTACTCCAGCATGAGTCCCTCAAATGGGGTGCAGTCAGTCCTTCAGGAACAGCTGCTGCAGCATGAGTCCCCCACACTCTACAAGGCCTGTCAGCAAACTGCTCCAGCATGGGTTCCTCTCTCCTTGGGGCTACAGATCCTACCAGGATCCTGCTCCAGCACAGGCTTCCCACAGGGTCACTGCCTCCTTTGGGCATCCACCTACTCTGGTGTGGGGTCCTCCCTGGGCTGCAGGTGCAGGACCTGCTCCCCCATGGATCCCCATGGGCTGCAGGGGCACAGCTGCCTCACCTTGAGCTGCACCACAAGCTGCAGGAGAATCTCTGCTCTGGTGTCTGGAGCACCTCCTCATTCTGCACTCACCTTGGTGTCCACAGGTCTGTTCCTCCACACATTTTCACTTCTCAGCTGCTGTTGCAGGGGGGCTTTTCCCCCTTTTTAACTATATTATCCCAGATGTGCTACTACTGTTGCTGATGGGCTTGGTTTTTACTTGGCTTGGAGCCAACCAGGGTCAGTTGTGTTGGGCTTCGGGGAAGTTTCTGGAAGCTTCTAACAGAAGCCACCCCTGTAGCCACCACGCTATCAAAGCTTTCCCATGAAAACCCAATGCAATTTACCAAGGAGGAAGAAGCTCTTTGTGTTCATGAGCTAGAACAAATGAAAACAGAAGAAAATTCAAAGAAAGCAAGGATGCAATATCTGGGATGGGATAGGATGGGATGGAATGGGATGGGATGGGACGGGATGATCCATATTCATGAGCTGGAATAACTGAAAATAGAAGAAAATTCAGAGAAATAAGCAAGGATGGAATATCTGGAATGGGAAGGATTCATGCTTGCATTTTTCAATGTTGGAATTTTCTTCTGTTTTCATTTGTTCTAGCTCATGAACACAAAGAGCAAGTTTGGTGTTGTGATTTCACTCCAGCTGGCAACCAAGCTTCACGCAGCCCTCACTCACCCCACCTGGTTGGGGAAAAAGAATCAAAACAGTAAAAGTGAAAAATCTCATCAGTTGAGATAAAAACTGTCTAATAATTGAAATAAAAATACTACTGCTACTGCTAATAATAATAAAAACAATAACAGTAATAAATATCATAGTAATAGCAATGAAAATAAACTGAAGTGAAATAAAAATAGCAGAGAAAAAATGAAACCCAAGAAAGACAATACCATGTAAATGAAAACAGTTGTCACTACCAACCAACTCATGTCCAGTCAGTCCCTGAGCAGTGGTTCCCCACACCCCAACCCTTCCCCCAGTTATTTATGCTGAGAATAATTCTATGTGTTGTGGGATATCCCATGGATCAGTTGAGGTCAGCTGTCCTGGCTTTGTCCCCCTCCCACATTCTGGGAACCTCCAGCCTCCTCACTGGTGGGGTGGGGAGACTAGTGGAAAAATCCTTGACTCTGCTCAGCAGTAAGCAAAAAGTTGTGTTATTACCAACACGGGTTCCATCACTGATCCTAAACACAGACTGATACTAGTTACTGAAGAAAATTATTTTCAGCAGTGTATTTCAAACAGTATTCACTCTATATGGTCAAAATATTAGAGAGTATGTTAACTGAGGGCAACCTAGACAGAAGATACAAATTAGTCCATATAAATTTGAACTCTAAATGCCAGAGGTTCTGCTTACAGGGCACATTATGCTGCGGTTTGGCCCTAGTCTTTTACCTGTATCTCTGTGCCTCTTTACTTACTCACTACTGTCATATCTGTACCCAAATTTAGATCTTAGCTGGAATTAGTAGCATCTTCACCTCATTAAGTTAAACCACAGAACTGTGTTTATTTTTCTCTTCTGTTATTGTGAGGTAGGTTTCTCTAGTCAGTGGAGACAAATGTACCTTCAGGGGACAGGAGACACTTCACCTCAAGTGATCCAAGAGGAGGCAGAAGTTGTGGTCAATTCTGCTGCTGGCTGAAAATGTAATGTCAGACCCTGGGTGCACTTTTTCACCTTTACAGAGAGGAAGCCAGTGGCTATTCCATATGTGAAGTGCTGCTGTTGATTTTAATTTCTGCTTTGGAATGACAAGAACCACTTGAGCAGATTTTAGGGGCACCTACAGTGCATCTGCTTCTAGCTGTGACACACTGCACACTGTGGAGAAGAACCCATAAGAGGTTGCCCACTGTACAGCCCAGGGTATGAGATACTTAGTGCAGCATGAGCATGTTGCCAATTTAAATCATGTGTGATTAATAACACAATCCTGCCATTCACTATGGTATGACACAGTAGATAGACTTAAAGAAAAATAGGCTGGCTATTTTTGTGCATCACCTTTTCCTCAACTGACCCAATAATTGTTATAAACAGCCTTAAAAATCTTTTTAGGACTGACTCAAAAAGCAGAATAGCTATAATTATTTCTGATGTTATTCAGCAGTTATCTGATCAAAAAACAGAAGAGACACAAAGAGATAACACTAGAACAGTAGCTCTTAAACCTTACAAGTGAACCTATGAACCATTTTGAACCTATGTCTTCCACTTTTTATATTATCTTTTCACATCTAATGCCTTACTCTCTATACAGAGGGGCTTTTTCGTCACACAGCTTTTCCTTTCAGGTCGCTTTGATTCCGTGTGAAAGCATCTGCCTGTTGACTATATGAAGTCTGGGAAAACTACTTGGGTAGTCTGAGTTAAACCTGATGGAACAGACACCACATCTTTAAAAGGGCAAGGAAAGCATTTGGGGCACTGAGACTGGAAGTTTCAGTAGCTTGAAAATGCCAACATAAGTCAAAATCAATCAGCCAACACAAATGACAGCATTAATCATTACATGGCCCCCAGAAATAAAACTGCATCTACTTCTCTGGTAGAATTACTCAGTTTCAAGTTTCTTTATTAGTTTAGTTTTTCACAAGTCCGAATGACATCTGCATGAGTACACAGCTGCAGTTGTCCAGCAGGGAATGTTTTGAAATGGCTTTCTTATTAATAATTTTTATTATGTCAATTTGGTTAAAAATGTCACCAAAAGTGTTTGTACATGTCTGAAAATATGCTGAGTGAACCCTGGTTCTCCTGAAAGATACATCTCAACATAACATGAATCAAACCCAGTTCTTTTTGTCTGTACCCTCTACTGAGAAAAAAGATTCAGGAGAGATTTTCTATGGACCTGTGCCATCACTGAATATACAAAAGCAAGTTATAGTGGCACTGATGGGTAACTTCTACTCCTTCATATAGCAAAGTCGTGCCAAATTCATTAATAAAAGATAACAACGGAGAGAGTGGAAGAGTAATGCTTTGAAACAGCTACTGACAGGTGACTTTTCTCCACTGCAAATCTCTCAGCAGCATATTTTCCCCCATTTCACTGATTTTGCAATGATAAGTGCAATAAGACTGATAAGGAAGACAACTTGTTTTAGAACTCTGAATTTCACTCTTTTGAGACTGTTGAAATCTTCAAAGTCCCTTATATATGCCTAAAGTCAAGAACAATTCAACCTGAATGAACTGGACTTTAAGTAATGATTTTTGTTTTATTGGGTACTACTTTAGTACATCCATCCATCTACATACATATATATATCTCCATAAATATATATGTACACAATATGCATATACAGAAATGCATATGTATGATTTTGTGTGTGCATATGCAAATATATGTTTGTATATGAAATGGAAATAACTTATGAGTATAAAAACTAGGAAAATAAAAATTTGGTAAAATAATAATTTATAGTATTCTCAGAAACTGTTAAGTAGCAGATCACAATGCAGTAATTAATACTCCTGATGGACATTAAAAATGTTTCAGGATGAGTGAAAATTTTCAGGGATAATATCAGTGAACTATTTATGAAAGATTTTTGCAACTTCAGGGAACTAGGAGTTCCCTGCCAAAATAATATGGAGGGAAATGCTGACATCAGAATCAGCTGATAGCCCTATAACAATTTTGAAAGTCAAAATGACTGTCCACTGTCCACTGTACATTGCCTTCTGGAAAATCCTATTCTCTACAGTTAAAAAGTACCATTAAATTCTTCTATAATTAGGTAGTAACTTAAAATTCAGGAAAATTTACTTTTCTCCGTCTAAGGTTTATACAGACAAAGCTTCTTCCCAAATCACAATGAGAACAGTGCCAGACACAATTAGGGTATGTGACAGCCACATGATGAGCACTATGGGCAGAAATAGAATTTGTTACAGTGAATTTAGCATTTCAGTTAAAACTTTCCTTGGAACCAGCTAGAAACATTTTTTAATGTAATATTAAATAAAATTATTTTTGTTTGCATCATGGGAAATGTAAACTATAATTACTCTGAAAAAAGAAACTTACAAGAATTAGAAATATTGTATCATGTATAACTGTGACACATTTCTTTAGAAACATAGTATTTCAAAGATCTGATGTAACAAAAGACCAGAAAAACTGAGTCTTTATTTTCAAGTGTTGATTTACTGCAGCAATCTGGTAGTTAGTTGTGTTCTTCATCGAAACAGAACAGCTTCTGCACTATTAACTAACCTGGACCTAGATAATTATTAGTGAGCTTTTATTATGTGTATTGTACCTCAGAGTGTCTGTTACTGCCCCATTAAACAAATTGCTACTTCTGAGTACAACAGCAAAATTAAATAGGGTTCCTGTCAAAAGTCATTTATCTGTCACATGTGCTTCATAACTAGTTTTCCAATGCTACAGCTGTGAAGTTAAGGTTTCTTTTTAATATGGTATATACCCTTGGTACTGCTGCAATTAGAGCATTGATTTTACATCATTGAGGAATATACTATGGTTTTTATTGATTTGATTGAGTAATCAAAAAGGCATTTCTTATTGTAGTAGGTCTCTGAAATACCTAAATATACAGAAAAATTCTTGGTAAAGAAACTAGCTAAAAACACCTATTAAATCAGTCTAACATACTAAATATTCATTTAAAGAGGTTACCTAGTAAAGAATTACCTAGTAGTGCCAAATAATTTTTTTTCTCCCTTTTCCTTTCCTCCTAATGCAGGGGGTTTTTACCCCTTTTAATGCAGATATAAAAGGTGTCATCTCAGGGGAAAAATAAAGTAAGACCAAAAATATCTCTTACTTTCTCTCTTTTAATTCACATTAAAAACAAAAACAAAAACAACAACAACAGCAACAACAAAAACCCTCTCTGGTAGAGAAGCAGAGAGACATTAACACTTAAAAGGGAGTACACGAAAGGTTTCTGAACTTCAGTTGTCCCCTAATAAGTCTCACAATGCCCACAAAATACACACAGACCTTTAAATCAGTGCAAGTGCCCGAATTTTCCTCTGTAAGTCACACTAGCTATTGATGGAAATAAGGATTTACTGACCTCTGGGTCTAAACCAGAAAAAGGGATAGTGAAACTAAACCAACACTAAACAGTAGACTTCATGAATATTCTCAGGTAGTCAAAACCTGGTCTAAAGGGATCTCTAAATATTAAACATGAAGAAAAAGATTTTGTCTTACCTTAAGGGCCTTTCTCAAATATTTTCTGTATTAAAAGTACAAAAATATGGTATAAAAATGCTTGTAATAATAATACAATGACATCTGATTTTTAAGTATATTCAACATGATTGAGTTGAGGAAGACACATTCGAGCTCATTTTTTTTCTGTGTAATAGTTGGAACTAGTAGTTGAGTACAAAAATGATGTGTTTTAATGGTTGAACAGTGTACAGTGAATGCTGGAGAGAAAGCTTTTCACTCAAAAGAAGCAGGCCTAAGACCAGACACTTGACAAACAGAAACTCTGTATTCAGGAGTCCTAATGAATTCAGGAGTCCTAATAAACTCAAGAGTCATTCTTTATTCAGGATTCCTGTTCAGGAACCCTAATGAAATCAATGAAGCTCTGTGTGTCTGTGTGCAAGAGTCAAGGGAGCTGCTTATGTGGACATCTTTCATTCTTTCATTCATGACATCTGTGTACACATCAAACAGTTCCAAAACAATTTATATTATGTCCCATAATAGTCCTATGATTATTCCAGGTAAAACTAAATTCATAGTCAGTTCCTCACTAAAGTGGTCTGTCTGTTCCTCATAAACAAACTCACAAGAATACATTAATTCCAAATTTTAATTTATATGCTTCAATAATGTTAGTATATTCTAGTTCTGAAAACAAATATAATGTGGCCTCTTTAGGAAAAAACCTATTGCAGACCTTTTACCTCCTTAAGGTAAAGAACTCAAGAACAAGTATTGCTAGTGAAGGCAATAACATGAATTCTTATAGGAATAAGAAGTAATTTAGGTGTGGAATTACTAATGACACAGAAGTACCTCTTTGATAATATGAAAAATTCAGTCTCAGAACGCCCTGAGGGTATGGTTGAGGGAAAAGCACACCATATAGATACATAAACATATACATATATACATACATATATATGTGTGTGTGTGTGTGTGTGTATGATTGAATTCTGACATCAGAATTTACTTTGGTTTTGAACCTTGTTTGCAAAAGAACAGCATTTAATCATTGAACATGTCACGTGTCACTGGTAAATGAAACATTTCAAAACCATCTCACGCATCTTTTACTGTTGCTTGTACATTTACAGATACAATGGACTTTTTCCCTACTCCCTATATATCTTCCAACTCCTCTCAGTATTATACCTTCTTGATATGTTAAAACATCCTTTATTTATTTGCTGTGCATTCTGGTTGCGAGTGTAATGACTGACAGATTACCTTAGTAGACTGGAAGATCTTGCTGGATTGCTGCCTCAAACAGTGATTCTCAATCTCTTTTCGTTATTCTTTCTATTTCTAATTATACATTATTGGACTCATGTTACTATTAAAAGATTTGCATCTCATGTTAATATGGTAGAAATAAAAAAGCTTATGATTTCTTGCCTCCAGAACAAATTGATATAATTATAGGCTTACAATCATGGCTACTGATATAATATCTTTGCATTTTCATGTTGTCTTGATACATGCAGATTTGTATTTGGGAAGCATATACTCAAAGTTTTAATAGGAAGGGTGAAGGGGTTGAATACTCTTCCCATTATGTACTAAAAGAAATTTCCAGCTGTTAACATTTTAAATGTGAGTTCTTGGGCTCTCTCATGTGATTGTGTCATGCTGAATTTATTTTTGGAATTTCTACTTTAGGGTCTTCTTGGTGTAAAAAAAAGACTAAGTGGTAATGTTAGCTGAAGTTTTGTCGTAGTGAAATATTTCCCTAAGCTCCAGGTAAAGAGTAGCATGTAATTTGTAATGATAACCACAGCAATGAGTGCAAGTAGTAGTCAGTTATTACCAGCCATAATTGGCGAGCCTTTCATCTCCTATCAAGCAGTGTAGTGCCGATTAGGACCAAAAGACAGCTATCAGCTCTCTCATTTCCGGACTCAAACAAAAGACAAGAGATGCCTGTCTGAGCTGATAGCTTTTGGCCCTTTGATCAGATCCTAACAGAAGTCCCCCAGTTGCAGTAACCTGATTTCTCATCAATGGGCTACCGTCTTTGATGTAGGTAAGGTCCTACAGCAAATTGCATTTATGAAGGGAAAACAGCAGGACATATTCAAGGAGTATAGTTACTGATTCACACGGAAAAGTTGCTTTGGCATCCTACTTTCTTTGAGGGAGGTAGTAAATAAATTCGACTAATGTTATTGAAAAGGTGTTCTTATAAACAGCTAGTGACACAGCCCTTCAGAAGTTTGTGTTTGCCCTCCCCAGTGTAACAGGAACTTAAGCATGCTTTGGTGTTTATGAAAGCTCCAAGCAAAATAACAGAAAATCAAATTTACTATTGACAGATGGGGAAAAATTCCCTGCTTGGAAAGAAAACATGCTTGGAAAATTCTACTTCTAAATAGTTAGGCAAACAAAGTACATTTCAGAGAAAGACTTTTCAAGTTTTACTTTCTTTCACCAAAAATCTGCAATAACAAGCACAGGTATGTAAAAATGTATATCAGTCCTTTTTTTCTTTATTAAGAGGCTTTCCTGGAATTATCCTTTAGTGTTGCTATCATTGTTACAGTGGGCTACAGAAAAAACTTCAAACTTCATCACACATTCAGGAAGATGCTAAACAAGGTTTTGCATGATGTTACTAACAGTTGGAGTAAGTTCTATGAAATCACCTATATTCCATCATTATATGGAGAATTTTTGCATAAAAATTCAAAAGTCTTCCTCTCAATTTCACATACAAATACTATCAATTTAATGTAACAGCTGTTATTCTCTTCCTGATAAAAAGATACTCTGTATTTTGTGTGGGGGAAAAAAAATCTGCTTCAGAGTGGAAGAGTACTGCACTGTATTTCACCAGTGCCTTTTTTTTTTAATCTGACCTCAAAAGACCTTGGTCAGGGACATCATGAAATAACCAACTTTTTGAAGTCTCTAACTAGTTAGAGAGGTAAGTAATTTTCTGCTCAGTCTAAACCATCAAATTAAACATCTATCACAGTTGAGGAAATGTGATAGAGGTATTTTTGTAGTCTAGCATCCTAAATTTAATCCTTTTTTCGCATTTAAATTAGAGTATGATGTGTGGCAGTTTGTATAGAGCAGAATAGCTTTTGTAGCATTAAGAAAATATTTTTCTGCTAGGAAAAATGTTAGCCTGCACAAAATTCCTAAATTTTAAATAATATGTAAACACAGACAAGCTAAAACAGACAAACAAACGAACAAAAAGCAGAACTCCAACTCTTTTAAAGGAGAATGAAATTTTTAAAAGGTTAAGATTTCAGTCATGTTTATAAAAGGTAAATCCACTTTTGGATTACTTTTTAAATGTATTAAAAATTAATCTAAATCAGTTGATTTATTTTATGTGCTAAGGCTTAGAAAGAGGACAGTCAACAGCTGAATACTATTTTTCTCTAATATGTTTTCATTAAAGGAAATTGAAAGGATGTGGATATGAATAATGGATGATGAGAATCCAACTAACAGTGACAAAAAGCAATTATATTTAAGGTAAAGTACAGGATAATTTTGAAGATGTTTGAAATTGATTTCAAAGTCATTCATGTATGTATTTGGGCATTTATAAAAGTATTTAAAGATATACAAGGCTATAAGATAGGCATCCTCTCCTGAAAACCTAGTCCTCTGAATACAAGTCAAATATTTAAATTGATCTATTGAGATGAGACATCTATTTTCTAAAAGGCATTAAAACACAATTGAACTCATTTCCAATAAAGTACATGGCAGAGACTCAGGCAGGTTTGTCTCCCTCTCTGTAGCTCTCTAGGAGTGTGCCAGCAGGCTTTGCACCAATTCATATCCAGACATGCAATTCATGCATTCAGCTTCATGCTATAGAGAAATGTGCTCTGCAACATCATTTTCATGTTATTTGAGATGGACTAAACTGAAAAATACTGCAGAGTGTCATATTTTGAAGGGAAAAATGCTGAAACATAGAGCCCAGAAGGAGTTTATAGACAGGTGCTGCAGTATGTGGTGTCTACTTTAGGACAGACTTTTCCTAAGCAATGTGGATGAGTGCCAGTGGATGAATGCTGTGTTAGAAGTGGTATTCCTTCCATCTAGAGGGATTTTTGGACCACAGGATGCTTGTAAGAAACACCCAAGACATTGAGCATTTGAATGTTGAAAATATGTAGTCCCATTCTTTTCCAGAAATGAGGAATACCAGCATGGTGACAGTCTGAGTTTGGGTGAACCTGTGTGTTACATACTATCACAGCTCAATAAATTGTATGGAAACCATGAAATGACAGGGACAACTTAGTTACACTTATGGAAGATCTCAAACCACCTACATGCCCATATAACAAGTGGCACGTGGAATATTTTGTCATGCAGAGTATCAAGCCCATTTTGTTGTTTTGGAGTGTTGTTTAACAGAATTATTTCTTATATGGAACAGACTGAAGATACCCACCAGCCCTTATTTCACTTCCACAGATCCCATTAGAAAATACAGGACTGGAGAATTAGAACAGCACATTTGATTACAGTCCTGCCATTTTGGGTCTTTAAAATTTGACTTACATGCTTTAATTGTTGTTTTGAGGGTGGTGGACTACCATTGAAACCTTGCATTTATTTCCAATACAGAACATAAAATTTAATTTCTAATTTTAGAAGAATGCTAGTTCATACCCACAGCCTTATTAATGTAATGAATTATATCAGGTAATTGATTGGCTTATTGGATTAGATATGCATTAGATACATATTTAATTTAAAATCTCAGTCTATGTTATAACATATTCAAAGGTTTCTGGGTGTCGATCTAGATTGCTTGGTGACTTTTATTAAATATTTAAATAAAAATTTTAGATGCAGTTCCAGCTTCTCATTTGTTTGGGACGGCTGCTTTAGCTTCCCAAAAAGCTAACCAAGGACATTGAGAAAGATAGGAAAACAAGGGTAAGGATAGGATAAGCTGTCACTTTCTGACTGGTTCTAGGCAGAGATGGAAAGGTGTTAGTTTTCCTTTTTGTTTGCCTCCTACTATCCAGTTGTTCTGAAAGAGAACGGAATGGGTGAAGGACCTAAAGAAATATTATGATTTCTGTATAGAGATGCAAAGTAGCTGGAGATTTCTCTAAGCTTCCAGCTTGTAATTTTTGTTTGAGATGTCAGCATTGCAGCTGTATCCTGTTCTCTTTCCAGCTAAGCAAGATGGTATTAAAATTCACTCCTGCTAAAATCACAGGACTGGTGTATAAACTTCATTAAGCAAGACTATGCTGTTGTAAATGGCTATAACATAATTTCAGGACTTCAACAGTATAAGGAATAACTAAAGAAAAAACATACAAAACACCAAACAAAGAGTTATATCTACTGCCAGATACAGAAAATTATTGAGAGAGAAAGGGTGGGCATACTGGAGAAATGCTAAAGCAGTTTGACTTTTTATAACGTGAGCTGGCGCAGAAATTGCAAAGAGACCATTGAAAGATGCCGACACCAACAGAAGAACGTACATACTTTATGCATGGACTCTGGTCTGCTCATGTTGTGGTCCCTCTGGGAAACAGTGTTGAGGCTTTGAGGGATAGGAAATAGCTAGAGTGTAGTCTCCTTGGATTATAACTATCAGCTTCAGTGAGCCAAGGGATTTCTCAGCATGTATAAGTGAGATAAGTCTGTGGTAAAGCCCCATGTTAAATTCTAGACTTCAAAGAAACCATTTGTTGTGTAGGTCTCATAAATTACCTTCAAAACTAGCACCAGTCTTTTCATAGTTTTCTACTAGAGCTGGATGACATCTTTGTCTGTTTTTCTTGTCTAAAATCGGGTTGTCAGTAGAGCACAAACAATTTGAAGTCTCAGCTTTAAAACTAGAAAAAAAAGCACGGTAAGGATATGACTAATACCCAAGTTCCCTACCAGCTTTCTGGGAGTTATTGTTTTGGGGTTTTTCCTAGTAAGATTTGTTCTAAAGATATTTATTTATGCAGTTACCTGAAGAAGTGTAGCTTAAAAGGAGGATCAGTGGCTATCCTGTTAAATACTGGTTCTATCTGGAGTACTCATAGACTCTCCAAGTGAGCAGACTTGAGAGTTTGTTGGTTGTTGGTTTTTGGTTTTGTTTTTTAAGTAATTAATAATAGCTCTCTCTAAGTAATAGCCATCTTTAGTAGTGCTTGCAACCCCATTAAATTTCAAGAAAAACATTCTGCTACTTGTGCTTTTGACAGGAAATGCTTAGCTCTAGCAGAACCCTGGTGACCCTAACCCTGAATTTGTATGTTAAAGCTATAATGAGACTATGAAAGGCCAAAGGAAGTAAAGAGCCTGTTTCTTTTCCCAATTAACACCACTTCTATTCTATATAACTCTTAAATTCAGTGGAATTGTTCCAGCTTGCAATTTTACAAACAGAACCATCAGACTCCTAACAGCTGGGCTTTGCAGAGGTATACTATGTATGTTTCATCTCTCTTCTATTAACTCTCCTGTTTTACTTAGGCAATATATTTCCCGGGCCATGCTGGTCTCATTGATGATACTGGTGCATAAACAAAGTAGATGTTTGGGCAGAAAACCCTAAAAACTGGCAAAAGAAAATTTTGAGTCCTATCCAGTTAAAAACATCTGTGGTCTTAGAGGTTATGCAAGGCCCTGGCTACAGACGCTGGCTGTTCAACAAGTCACAATATTCAGACACAGGTTGGCCTCCAGTGTAAGGTCAAATAAAAGTGTCTCTGTGTGTGGTGGAGAAAGTTTAGCAAATGTGAAGGAAAGCAAAATCAGAAAACTTCTGTTTGTATCCTGGTGATCCAGATAACAATTAGAGACTCTTTGTGCTAGTCCCAGTAAGGCAGAGTGTCACCACATATGGTATCACTTTACAGTTAAGATATATAATGTCATAGCAAAAAACTTTTTAAAAGTATTTATTCTCACAGCATTCTCACTAGGTATAGGAACCTAAAGGAAGTCTCAAAAGTCCAAATATATCACATCTGCCTTGAGGCATTTGCCTAAGGTGAAGAAGACAGGAATCTTTGCACCCAGCATTCAGTGGTTCCGGCCATCTGAATATCCCTGACCCAGTCGGAGTGTTCGGGTTTTTTCTCTATTGACAATCTAACCTTCCATTGGTGCCTACATTTAATGTGAGAAATCCAGACATTAGTGATTTTTCCATTACTTCACCAGCTATAGGAGAGACTAGAGCTGAACAGGAGTGACAGTCAAACCTCCTAGGTCTCAGGCTGTAATTACAGAAATGCTCTGCTATTCATCTTCCCTCTAGACACAATGGGTGGGGAGAGTCAAATAAGGAAAGAATTGTTGTGACCATCCTAAGATGATCCACATCCTATCTATCACAAATATGTATTCTGCTGGTTTTCTTTTTTCCTAGAGTTCTCCCACATATGAATTGGTATTTCTTATATTTTATTCAATGTTAGAAGCTTTTTACTTCTTATTGACAAATTAAGGCTACATAGCCTGTTGGGACCACAGGATTTCTGTGAGAGAGTTTCTGGAATCTTCTTTCACATCCAGTAATTTCTGTCCAGAGTTTTCTCCAGGTTCTGTGTGTTTTTTTGAAGCAGTAACACAAATGTGAAATATTCCCATGACTCTCTCTCTGGGATGAGAGCTCATTTTGATATCTGTAATACAATAGTTTTGTAAGGATTTGTAATATAATAGCATAAGAGCCATCTATAGCAAAGAAATATATTTTAAGTGTATGAAACACAGAAAAGAGTTTGATGTAAACACATATTTTCTACCATCCAAGCTCCCATGCTGGGAGCCACCTAGTCATAGCAGAATACAAATTGCAAGGAGAGCATTTATTCTTTTGTTCCAAGCTGCTATGATCTTGGTTGTGGATTTGACTTACATGATTTCCTTACATTTTTCCAGATTAACGGAAACATTTTACCTTAGCTTCTAAAATTAAACACTTTAAATAATTCATTCTATGTTCTGTACTCACTGGCCAGGAATGGACATGTGTGGTGATGCACCATTGCCTTTTCTTTAAATCTATGTTGGTGTATTGTCTACAGATGTCCGTATCTTTTTAGGTCTATATAGGTTCTATATACATTTTGCCACGCAGGACAGAGTGCAGTCCACCCCAGTATATCAGAATCTGGACTTCTAACATCTGCCCAAGACAGAGGAGACATGGAAACATAAGCAGACACCACAGATCACTGTTATTTCTGTAATCAACCAAGTTGAACTGTCTTCTCAAGATACACTGACAACTTGGAGACTATCTCAAGTGTCTTGCTCAACAAAACTGGACAGGAAAAATGGCAGCACAGGACTTATCAGAGTGTACTGACAGATATATCTGGTATTTTGATATTTTAAATGTGCTGATATGTTTTCCTTGGAAAAATATAGTTAAAGCATTGAATCTCACAACTCAAGATGGAGGAGCCAGAAAATAAAGGAAGGTTTCCCGTCCTTTTACCAGATTCTTGAATATTGACTTGAACAAAATGAAGATCTTTGTTGACTCCTCATACATTTTTAATATGCACATCTCTTTGGAAAGAAAACATGCTGGGCAGCTACTTGTTATGTAACACACACACACATCACAGCTGAAGATTTGTTTGTCCTAAAAGCTGGATCAGGATCAGCTGAGAACAGAAAGATGTTAAAACAGTCAATAGTTTTCTAATTAACATATTTATGGGATTACTAGGGCCCAGAAAACTTACAGAGAATTTGAATAGTACAGATTTGACCAGATTCAAATAGCAGAGATTTTTCACTTTTGAAATAAGGTTTCTTTTTATGCATGACTGAAGTTATTTGCAAAAACTTTTACAAGACATTTTTCTATTTCTTCTCAAGCTTCCTAGCCCCATAATATTTATAACTAGTTTCACATCTAGTTGTTTATTCGATATTGTGCTTCTGATTAGACAGGACAGGATTCTTAACTATGCTATACTGTTAATGAGGGCTCAATACTTTCTTCTAGCACTACTTTTTCTGAAACTATTTATTACATATAGAAATGGTATAAATACAGTTATGCTTGATAGTCACTTATTTACTACTTTATTTTTCATACTACTGTTATCAACTTCATACAAATTATCAACATCATACAAAGTAACTTAAATCTGAAGATTTGTAACCATTACTCTCAATTTATGGCAGACTGTAAACTTATATTCAGCCATACAGCCAAAAAGAGTTCTTAGTTTATTATTCAGCTGAAGAAATACAGACAGGATGAACAGTTAGGTCATAAGATGGGAACAATCTTCTCTAGAAATCTAACCTGTGCAAAAATATGAGGTATTTCACACAAAACTCAGAAAAAAAAAGTTGTTTATGTCTATATGTGGATCTTTAAAGAGCAGGAATTTTCTCCTGAAGCAATTGTAATGCAGACTGAGTTTCTGAAAAGGATTCAGGTTCAGTACTTCAATTTTGATGCTACAAAGAACAGCAATTGCTTTCACATAAACACAAAAAGGAATGAAATGTCAGACTTCTGAATTAACAGACGTTTTAACATCATAACTAACATCAAGGTTGTTAATTTCAAAGGGAATAAAATATCATTCTTTTTTAAGTTAACAGTTCCTGTACTGTTCCTACGGAAATGATATAACATCTGCACTACTCAGATGCTACAAGTCTATGGTGATATCTCCTGCTAGAATGCAACTTTCAAAGTCATTGAAGGAAATTGTTCTTTTTCCAAGATGGAGAAAGAGAGATACTGCACTGTCATCTCTTCTCTTGGCTATATCTTGTACATTTTCTGTTTAACAGTCTCCAGTAAGACACATAAACAGCTTTAGGAACTGGGATAGAGGCCAGAATTCTTCCACAGTTTCTTTACAGAGAGAGCCTTAAACACGGGTGTGGGAGTATCACCTCAATTTTATAGTCTTTTCTGCATATGGGACAGATTTGATAAGAATGATGGGAACATTCCAGAGTATTCTTTAATCTTTTGTTTTGAGAAGGCTTTGGAAGACTGGACATCATCATCATCATGTGAGAACTTGGACACTGCTGCATTGTGTCCAGAGAAGGGCAATGAAACTGATGGAGAATCTAGAGGGGAAGCCACATGAGGAGCAGCTGAGGGAAGCTGGGATTGTTTAGCCTGGAGAAAAGGAGGCTCAAAGGAGACCTTAATGCTCTCCACAAGTGCTTGAAAGGAGGCTGTGGCCAGGTGGTAGTCAGTCTCTTCTCCCAGGTAACCTGCAACAGGACAAGAGGAAATGCTCTCAAGCTGCACCAGGGAAAGTTTGTGTTGGAGAACAAGCAGAATTTCTTCACTGAGAGGGTGGCTAAGCATTGGAACTGGATGCCTGGGAAAGTGGTGGAGCCACAATCTCTGGAAGCGTTCTAACAGTGTGTGGATGAGACACTATATAGTTTATGGCAGACACAATGGTGTTAGGTTATTGTTTGTACTTTATGATCCTGGAGGTCTTTTCCAACCTTAATGATTCTATGATTCCATGTTCAAACCACTTTGGGATAAACAACAAGCAAAGACTTAACCCAGTTTTTTTCTTTCTCAAGCATTTTTTCTAACTTATCATATTTTTTACTATGCTTTTGTTCTTTCTGGGAAAATGAATGTGTATTCTGAAATCTAAGAGAATAAATGTTTATTACATCTTAGTTCTACACCTGAGGGTTCTCATTAGTTGCATGTTGGGTGCTGCTCCCCAGGAGGTATGAAAAACACATTACACTAAGGAAACCCTCATTTGATCTGGACCTTCTAATTTCAGAAGCACCTGCCAGTGCCCATAAAGATTGATCACCTATCTCAGTCTGAGTGGCCAGGACTGGTTAACTATTACTAAACAGAGAAATAAACTCTCTTCTAAATACAAATTACTTGAATCAAGCCCAACAACAAGTAATGAAAAGATGGGTTTAAAATTTTTTTCAGGTCAGAAGATTATTTCTTATCCTAATATCCTTTGCCTTGGTCACTTTGACCTCACGAATTCACCACTTAAGACTCAAATACAGGAGCTCTTATGTAAGAATGAAGCCCCAT
Organism: Hylia prasina; assembly: GCA_013397195.1. Taxonomy (NCBI): domain Eukaryota; kingdom Metazoa; phylum Chordata; class Aves; order Passeriformes; family Sylviidae; genus Hylia; species Hylia prasina. The sequence continues at coordinate 32,615 of VYXD01010893.1, forward strand.
ACATATAAAGATTACAACTAATGGAAGAATAGCAATTTAGCAATGCACCACAGGCAGTATAAACAAAGATTGTTTTAACATTGGAAAGCCAGCTTCCCATGGCTCACCATTTGAGTAGAAACAAATACTGCCTGAAATCCCTCTCGATGTGATTTCCAAGTTCTTCATCCATTTTTGAAAACTTGGCTGCCCTTTTACTTCATATTCCAATTCACAATCTCCATCATAAAACCCTGGAACTTCCCTAGCACCTGTGCTAATATGAGTCTAACCAGATAAATTTCTCCAAAAGTTGGTCAGCTGTTGTAGGAACAAGTGGATTGCCTGCATGAAATTTCAGAGACATAAAAACTTGTCAAAAGCAAGATTTGAAGGATACTTCACCAAACTGATAGTGAGCACACACCATTGTGACCCTTTCTAGGCCATGTTCTGTAACTCATACAAACTCTCTCATCAACTATGAATCTGACTAGAAATATAGAGAGGGAAATACAGTAAAATAGATTCTATCAAACACAGTGAAGAATCATACCCTGCTAATTCAAAAAACACATTGTTAGTGAAGGTTCTGATTTATATATTTTACGCAAAAGGTAGAATGAAAAACTGAGCAGCAGTCCCAACCAAGTTAAAAGTTTATGTTTTATAAGTAGAGCTGTTTTAGATTTCAGGCTACTTTTTTTGAATAAGCTGTTCTGTGAGGAAAGTTAGTAAAGTCTCTGTATCATCCTATCACCGTTGATTCCACAAATAAAACATGACAGAAAAAAACACAAGTACTTCAAATATGGATTAACAAAATGTACAAAAAACCACAAATAAGCTTCAATATCTATAAGAATAAAAAAAAAAAACTCTGTCCCCCATAAACCATTTTTTTACCAAAAGTGTAATTTTATGTAAGAATTTACAGTAAGCATGAAGAAAGTTTAAAATTTCAGACCATTATTTCACGTCATCCTTGGTATTTTTGCAACTCGTCTAGAGAGCTAAACTGTCTCTAGCAGCACTTCTAAAAACATATTTAATTAAAACTTTTTCTTGCCTTTTTATTTCAGAATTTTGTGGAATCACTATTTTTTAAGAAAGTGCTTTGTATTTTAAAAGTGGGAAAAGTTTCTTTTTAAAATACTATTTCAAACATGTTTATCATTTTTGTGCAGAGCTAACTCTGCGTTGGCCTATTTCATATCAGAAAAGCTGAGTTATTCAATAGCCCGCAATATGCATGAAAACTGACCACAGAAATCATATTCATGGAGCACTGGTACCCAATATTATCTCAGCTTCCCTTTATTCCCATTAGTGATGGGAATTCACTTCTGGTTGTACAGAAAGCTCATTATTCCCTAAGCATCAAAAACCCCTTTAATGTAAACAGCATATAGCCTTTGACATCTGTTGGTTTGAGAAATAAGATGGATGAGCTGCCCTGTGAGGCCTCATACCAATTCTTATTCCACAGCAGAGCAAAGATGTTGCTCCTCACTGTATCTGAGAATTTGAAATTGTGAGTCCTCAGCCCCTTTTACCTTACTGCTAAGCTGGACTGTCCTCTTCCAATTTTTCAACACAATGTTAAATTCTCAATGTGCATCTTAAACTAAAATGTTCATTCCTTCATTGTTCTAAGTCTTTCCAAGAGTCTTAGAAGCTCTTTCTTCTCTTTTCCTATACAGTCCTCTGTGGTCTTGAGCCAAAATAGTTTCTTTTAAGTATTTCTTTTAAGTATTAAGTATTTAAGTACTTTTACCGTTTAGAAATGGACAACAACAACTAAGATTTTTTCTTGATTTTTTTTTTCCCTCTGGCACATTTTACTGAAGTCCACTTTCCTGGGTCTATTTGGGAACTAGTCCTGCCAAACTTATTCTGAACAGAAACAAGGAAATATTTGAGTTGGGGCATCTAATAATCTCCTGATGCATAGAAACATATCACTGGTTTTAACGAACAGAAAATAGATAGAAAATTGAAATATCAAATAAAATGTTATAGATTTTAATAATTAAATTTTCCTAAAACCATGTATAAACTTCCATGCAAAAGAGAATTAATTAAAAAAAAATCTCACAACTAGATAAACTGTTCTGACACTGATCATGATCACAACATTCATCAGAAATTTTGCCATTTGTTTTACTAATCTTTTAAATGAAATGTGTAGTTTATTTAATATAAATATTATGATTGTATATTCAGCTAGTAATTAAGCAATAGGTCATAGCTCAGGGAAATCCCTAATAAAAATGCATTAACAAGAATAAATGCTGCAATGAAACAGGAAAACATACTTAAAGATGATAAAAATGAAGAATATGGGCTTTATTTTGAATATCCAGAATTTTGAAGAAAATATTTTATTAATTAGCAAAACTAATAATTTAAATTTCCTTCACTATGAATCTTCACATAGGTGCAAAATGCACCGAAATATTTCAGGCAGGAAAGTATTTTGATTTTTTAGTAAACAGTCAAGGTTCTGTGAATTGTTTGCATGTTCATTATATAATAAATTTCAATACTACCTCTTCAAAACCGCAGTCAACCTGAAATTTCTACATGGATTCTGTCTACCATAACATGAACTGTGCTCTTTCGCTTTGCTTCACATGGAAGCAGTTTTTAAGGCTGTCAGCTGGTGAGTTTCAGAAAAACAACACAACCTTTGAAGTGCTAAAAAGTATTTGTGGTGAATATAAGACATATTCCCACCTTCACTTTTCCCAAAAGTAGTTTACCTGCTGTGCCTTTCTGCCACAACTCCATTTTCTCTTGATATCTAGATCCAGAATAGTACAGACCCAGAACTGTACAGACCCTGCGAGGAGAGGAAAAAAAATGTCATGAAAGGATATGAAATATGGTCTGTAGGAGAATGGGAAGTAAGTGTTGGCTTGAATTAGAACTGAGACACCTGAAAAAATAATCACGGAAAAAATTTAAAGAATAAAATCCCCAAACAAAAATGGACATTTCTTTACATGGTTAATAGTCCAATTGCAATTCATTGTGGTCATTTGCATATACTCATGACATGATTTGCCAAATTCATGGATGAAGAGTCTATGATGAATACCACTGGTGGCCAGGAAATCCTAAAGATACAAATGATGAAGCCTGGGACAGCACACCTGGGAAATAATGAGAAATTCCTACTTCATTTTTATACTTTTCCCTAAGGGTATTCTTTCAGGTACTGCTGGTGATGTGATAATATGAGCTGGGTGGAGGCTGGTCATGTCCTAGTGTGCCTATTGAGACTCTCCTGTTCTAATCAGACTTGGCTGAACATGCTTTAGGCCAAAAGAGCAAAGTTATTCTCCCTCCACAATCCCACCACAGTAGCACAAAATTATTAGAGGTTAATTGAATGTAATACAAGTACTTTGCATCTTCTATGGCACATGGACATCATCATCTTCATCTTAGCTACTGTAAACAAGTTCTACCCAAAAGTTCTAGCCAAAGGACATTCATGATCTCTTTGAGTACACGAGCCCCAGTTGGCTTATGGAGTCCCTTTCCAAAGAGCAGAGATTTTCCTACTTTTCTGGAGTATTAATTGTATGTATACATACACAATTGTATGTTCATCTCAGTTTATTTTTGGAGGAGCCAAAGGAATGATAGTTCGTATTCCAGATACAGCTTAAAGTCAAGACCTTCATTACCATGGACTTGTCCTTAAATTTCCTTTATTTTCTAGTAGTTCACAAAATAAAAGTATAGATTTGCAAATGTGTGTTTGTGTAGCCAGGGTTTGGAAGCAGAGAGGCTACAGAGGTGACTTCTGTGAGAAACTGCCANAGAGAGCTCCAGTGGAAGGGACCCCATGCTGGATCAGGAGTCTTCCTACTGAGCAGCGTCAGAAACAACCGATGATAAACTGACCATAACTCCCACTCCCTGTCTCCTCACACCACTGGGGGAGGAAGTAGAGCNCCCTCCATGTCCAACAGAATGAATCCCTGGCAGCTCCAAGATGGACATGCTGCAGGCCAAGGCTGGGCCAACCAGAAATGATGGCAACGTCTCTGCGATAACACATTTAGGAAGAAAAATAATAGATTATGCAGATGTAACTGCAGCCAGAGCAGAGTGGGATGAGAACATGTGAGCTCTACAGACACCAGGGTCAGTGCAGAAGGAGGGGCAGGAGGTGCTCCAGGCTCTGGAGATTCCCCTGCAGCCCATGGTGCAGCCCATGGTGAGGCAGCTGTGCCCCTGCAGCACATGGAGAACCACAGGGATGCAGAGATCCACCTGCAGCCCGTGGAGGAGACCCACACCAGAGCAGGTGGATGCCTGAGAGGAGGCTGTGACCCTGTGGGAGGCCTGTGCTGGAGCAGGTCCTGGCAGGGACCTGAAGACTGTGGAGAGGAGTCCACACTGAAGCAGGTTTGCTGGTGGGACTTTTGACCCCATGGGGATCTGGAACAGCCTGTCCTTAAGTGACTCACACTGCAGCAGTTTGTGGAGGACTGTTTCCTGTGGGATGGACTCACACTGGAGAATTTCAGAGAGAGCTCCAGTGGAAGGGACCCCATGCTGGATCAGGAGTCTTCCTACTGAGCAGCGTCAGAAACAACCGATGATAAACTGACCATAACTCCCACTCCCTGTCTCCTCACACCACTGGGGGAGGAAGTAGAGCTGGGAAGGAGGGAGGGGTGGGGGGAAGGTGTTTTTTAAGGTCTTATTTTACTTCTCATTATCCTGTCCTGATTTTGTTAGTAATAAATTCAATTAATATCTTTAATTTGCATCTGTTTTGCCCATGACAGTGTTTGGTGAGGCATCTCTCCTGGTCCTTATCTCAACCCATGAATCCTTCGTTATATTTTCTCTGTCCTATCCAGCTGCAGAAGGGAATGGTAGAGTGACTTTGGTGGGTGCCTGACATCCAACTAGTATCAACTATACTGTAAAAAGATGACATTATTTCAGAACCTGTTTTGCTGAAGTATCCTTCTATGTGTTTAATATTCCTAGCACATAAATGTTGTTATGATGTTACACTGGCAGTAAACTTGACCCAGCAGGTCCCAAGCTGGCCAATAATTTTACATAACTCTCAGTGGTATTACCTATGCTGGAAATAAATTGTAAAACTGGGAACATGATAAAACTATGTAAAATAATGAGTGGGATACAGAACGAAGGAGGGAAGATTATCCTCTCCTTGTTTCAGAATATGTGAAACACAATGCATTCAAGGCAGATGGAAGAAGAAAAAATAATAACATAGATGAAAAAAAGTTTTCTCATAGTAGCAATTAAGATGTGGATTTTTACAACAGAAAAACTTTGATTTCACAATGTCCAGCGCATAATAGGACGTGTACAAATATATCAGAAATCCAAGGAATTTTTCTTTTAATTGCAAGGAACATTTTAAAATGGCTACTAAAACGTATGTTTCTGGGTTCCAGTCAACTTATAGTTCAGAATGTGTTTGTGTAGAGCAGATATTCTACTGTCTAATGAAGCATCCTTACATTATAACTCTGGTTCAAGACAGCAACAAGATACAGATGTGGCAGATTATTCTTACTATGTAATATATATACAAGACCTACCAGAGAGTCATAGAATCATTTAAGTTGGAAAGGAACTCTCAAGATTTCCTGTTGGCTTCTCCAAGGCTTGCAAACTTGATCACTATAAAATTGTTGTGCCCAAGGTGGCCTCTGACCATCATATGACCAACCACTCCTCTGTGCAAAACAGCTCCAGTGAGAAACCTCCCCTGGCTGGCTCACTCACCAGGAGTGTTAGGAACTTATCTTCCACACACCCCAGGAACTTCCTAGACTGTTTTCTCTTTGCTGTGTTTCATCTCTAGCAGATATCTTGCAGGTTGAAGTATCCCAAGAGAACAAGGTCCAATGATCACGAGACTACCCCCAGGTGCTCATAGCATATCTCATCTGCCTCTTCATCCTGGCTGGGTGGTCTATAACACTCCCACTAGGATACCTGCCTTATTGGCCTTTCCCCTGACTCCTACCATAAATATGCAACCTTATCATCACCATTATCAAACTCAAGGCAAAACACTACCTAACCTACAGGGCTACCCCACCACTTCTCCTTCCTTGTCTATTCCTTCTGAAGAATTTGCAGCCATCTATTGCAGCACTCCAGTCACACAGGTCTTTCCATCATGTTTTTATGATTGCACATTTGTCTCAGTTTTCCAGCTGTACAATGGCATCCTCCTTTTTGCTGTCCAAGCTGTGTGCGTTGGTGAAGATGCACTTCAATTAAGTTGTTGATCCTGCCACCTTAGGAAGGGAAAAAGCCATGAGAATTCTCAGGCACTTCCATGTTTTCCATCTCATCAATAGCCCTTCTGTCTTTGCTGACACATAAATCTCCATCCCCTACCTCTACTCAGATGGCAGATTGAAGGATCTTGCTAGTACACTGTCCCTTAAACATTCACCTGCTGACCCCAGGCTAATCTCTAGTGAGATTGATTTTTTCCCTTTCCCACTCCCAATCTAGTTTAAAGCTCTTTCTATGAGACTTGCCAAGTCCTATACAAAGATTCTTTTGACCTTTTTGAGACCGGTGTACCCTGTGTGTCATTAGCAGGCCTGATGTCTTTTGACCCATGATCAAAAAAATACCCAAATTCTACTGATGACACCAGACTCAGAGCCAGGTATTTATCTGCTGTCTCTTCCTGATTTTTCATTCATCATTCCCTGCAGCTGGAAGAATAGAGAACACCTGTGCTCCTGATCTCGTGGCTCATCATCCCAAGGCCTTGAGATATCTCTTGATTGCCCTTCTTGTGCAACCATTTTTGCTCACCTGAAAAATTCCCAATGGATCCAAGATGTCTGTTAGTGTAGGAAGCTTTCTCTTCATGTCTTTATGTATCTCTCTGTCACAGTCCCTGATACTCCTCAGCCAAGTCCCCTCCTCCTGCAGCTCCGTCAGTGAGCAGAAGGGTTCCTCTCCCCAGGAGTGCCTCGCACAGGGCTGCTCTCTGCTGCTGGCTGTGCTGACAGCAGGCCAGGCTCACCCTGCAGGGCGGTGCTGGGGCGTGTTCCCAGCAGAGCTCTGTCTGAGGAGCTGTGTTTGTTGTGGCAGAGACAGAGATTAGAGAGGTCATGGCTTTCTGCCAGGCACATACCTCTGCTCTCTGGTCGAGCCAGCAGAGCCCTCTGGTTGCCTGCCCTGGTCATGGTGCTCTCCGGGGACTGCTTTACACCTGTGTGGGGTCTTGCTCCAATCCCACTCATGTCCCATCAGACACTTGAGCTGTGGGGCCTTGGCTCCCCTTGAGCCTCCCCTGTTCAGGAAGGCCCCTTGGGCATCACACTGGAGTTGGAGAGCTCTGCTGCTGATTGTGCCAGCACCAGAGCTGCTCACCCCAGCACAGGAGGGACAGAGAAAAACTGTCAGACTTGTTCCAGCTATTTAATATGTAATGATGTATCCACAGTGCAGATCTAACTGAGTTAGTTTAGCTACTTCTAATTCTAGTCCTCAACGTCAAAATCAACCTCTCTTTATATTTTTATACAAGCTAGCCAGTATATTACTGGGGGAGGCTCAGTGAAATGGTTATATTCCCTGCTACCATCCTTCCCCCAGGAGTATGGACAGGTGTTTGAGTGAGAAAATAAAGAACAAGCAGAGAAGCAAATCTCCAAGGATTTGTTGAGATAAAATGCCCCTTGATACAACATTTTAGTTTTGACTTTGATTGTGAACCACAAGGCATCCCTGCATGTAAGAACGTGCTTTCCTGGCCATGTAAGTAAAAGATAAGGAAATTGTATTCAGAGATTCTCCAAAACCATGATCCTCGCTAGTGACAAAAAGCCTAAAATTAATCCCTGGCCAGTCCTTCCATTAAAAACATCTTACTACTGGTGAAACAGTAGGGGAAGAATAAGAAGTTTGCAAACCTTGTCTTACATTCCTTTCCAGAAGCATCTCATATCCACCCATGTGCGAGGACAGAATTTTTATTTCATCCTTAGTAGAAAGTTCAGAACAACGTACGTCTCCTGCACACATATATGTTGTTGGGCACTCATGGTTAGAAGGTTTGGCTGTCTGTTCCTGTCATTTGCTGCAGCTACATTAATATAATACATGCAGAATTCAATATTTTATGTACAAGCGCTTCTATTTTACACTGGGTGTTGCTAATTCCTGATGGGCAATAAAAACTGAAAAAATACATTTTTGACTGGATATTGATTAAGTTTTCAGAAAAGGAAAATATGAGAATTTTATTTCTGTGTGCACAGGTGCACTCAGATGTACAAGAAAATTGAAGTTTAAAGGTAATATTGGAAACTATTTGAGCAAGTTTAAGATGCTCCTGAGGATAAAATAATTGGCAAAATTACTTGGGAGTGTGTTTTTTATTTTACAATCCAGTTTTTATGACCTAAGTCTACCAGTACACATTAAAAGGGACAGCAGAATTTAAAAACAATATTTGCATAATTTTAACCATAACACATGTAGAACTCTTATTTTTCAACAATGTCATTCAGACAAAGCACCATAGTTTAAAAAAAAAGCCAGACAAAACCATCTCCTTTGTAAGTATAACATTTAGAAAGCATAAGCTTGATCTGCATTGACTGTAACTACATCAGCTTTGATGGAGTTACACAGCAACAGTTATTTTTTCTGTTGTGTTCTAGTTCTTCCATTGCTAAATTTGTAGAGAAGATCTGATGTTCAGTAAGGACAGAAGGGATATCTTATATAATCTGCTATATTTTTATAGAAGTACCTTTTTACTTTTGAATGTAAGTTTTGCACTAGTTTGAGAAGAGTAATCTTGCATCATAAAATTAACAGAATACCTATAAATACATATAACCATAGAGAATGATGTATTTGAGTGAAATCCACTAAATATATTTTATGGCATATAAAGAAATGTAATCTAAAACATATGATACTGTCTCATTAGAGTTAGCTTTATGCAAATAAAAACCATTTGGAATGGGGTTTAGGTATATTTTTATTTGGAAGATATAGTATATGCATCATTACAGAGTTGCAGATTTTCTGAATACAAACATCATCATTCTAATTAGAATCATATCATTCTAATTCAAATCATATTTGTGCATTATAAAAAAAGATGTAAAAAAGCCCAAACCTGCTTACATGAAGCCAAAGAGCTGTTACTACTTGTTGTTTTTTGGAAAAAGTGTGAATTATCTTTCCTTTCCATATTGCAAGAGTGACTATTCAAAAAAGTGACTACCCAGAATTAATCTAAAATTAATTTGGATTAGAGCACTCAAAGCAGCAAGAGCAGACCACTAACACATCAAAAGAATAGAAATAATTTATTTATACTTATGTATAATTTTATTCTGAAGACTTCTTCATCTATCTTTGCTGTTATTTACTATTGGAAGCCTTTTGGTGGTGATCATTTTGTGGCACTACTAAGAGCTTGTTGGAAATGAGGACGGTTAAAATTGTTTATAAAAATACAAAACGTTGTTCCCTTTTTATGTCTTTGTTTCATTGAACTCTATAGGTGAGCTGCCTTAGCTAAACATGATTCTTTATGCATTAATAAAAAAAATTCATCTGAGTCTAGGCAGACCTTGAGTTTTTCTCGTCATTGGGATATAGAAACTGAAATCTTAGGGGTTAGGATAAATTGAAACTTGAAGAGTCAGCTCCACAGCTGAAACTTGTTGAGATAAAGCAGACTATGCCACACTTATACCACTGCAACTTTCCTCATCTTTCATCACTGCCCTTCTTCTCAGACTTTTGGAAAGTAGCTAAACTGGTATCCAGCCAGGAAGGAGAGAGCCTTTGCAGGAAATCAGCACATACTCCAAAGCTGATCTCTTGGAGGGAAAGAATAGTATTATTCTTCAGGGAGTATGTATTAGGTTATTCAGCAAGATCTGTTTAATTTAACTTGTCTTTTATGTACTATTCATTAGAAAAAATTCCCACGGCATAGCAATAAGGAGATCAGTATGATAGCCTGGGCCAAAATAAAGGTAATTTTTTTGCTAGGTTATATAGCAAAAAGATGATTAATCAGTGTGATGTAAAAAACAGCTGTATAAGGATGAAGGACAGTGAAACAATTATTGTTAACTAGTAGGGACAGAAGATATAATCATCACTTAAGGATGGTTCTGGTATTCCAGTATACAATCTTACAATACAGTCTAATGAATTAATGGTCATTAAAAAGCAAAACATCTGCTAGACAATAGTACACTTATGTCTTATTCCTTTGTAAATTGATATTTGCTCATGGGGCAAATGGTTATGGAAATTTCTACAGAATCACAGAGTGGATAAGGTTGGAAGGGACCACAGTGGGATATCTGGTCCAACCTCCCTGCTCAAGGAGGGTAATCCCAGAGCACATGGCTCAGGATTGTTAGTTCTTGAATATCTCCAGTGAGAGAGACTTCACAACCTCTCTGGGCAATCTGTCCCAGTGCTCAGTCACCTGCACGGTAAAGAAGTTCTTCCTCATGATCAGTGGGAGCTTCCTGCACAGCAGTTTTTCCTGTTGCCTCTTGTCCTATTGCTTGGCACCACCCAGAAGAGCCTGGCCCATCCTCTGACACTCCAGCTATTTGTGTACATTGTCATCTTCCCTCTCAGTCATCTCTCCTCAAGGCTAAACAGGCACAGCTACCTCAGCCTTTCCTCATAAGAGACACTCCAGTCTCTTAATCATCTTTGCAGGCCTCTGCTAGACCCACTCCAAGATCTCATGGTACTCTTGTCATGTTCTCTCTTGTCCTGAGGAGCCCAGGACTGCACACAGCACTCCAGATGTGGCCCCAGCAGGGCAGACTAGAGTGGCAGTTCCTTTCAGAGGCAGCTTCATTTTCCTAATATTCATGTATAGCTCAGGTTTTATTATTAATAATTTACCAGTTTTCTACTTTACAAGTTTTGACATTTTAGAGGGAAAGAAGGGTGTTACTGATGTTAACAGCATGGACATAGGGATTAATTTCTGGTTATATCAGTAGAATAGTAGGTCTGTAATCTTCAAAACATTATGTGGTCTTACTACTGTACAGCACTTTTCTGTTTACTTGTATTTGAGAGAGTATAGATCAGTTCTTCCTGAATTTGCTTAAGAACTCTACTTTTAAATAAATCAGGAGCTGTATTTCTCAAAAATGGAAATTCAACAAAGATTAAGAGATAAAGAAATATTTAGATCAAGAGAAAAGGATATGCTTATTGTGCTGAAAAGTATATTTGCCTTCCATTTAATTTCAAACACTTTTTCTACTTACTCCAGAAGAAATTATTAGATATTTACATTTTGCTCTTGTTCCTTTTAAGAAAGAGGAATACATTTCCATACATTATAAAAAGTTGTCTTAATTTGATTTCATTTATTGTCAAAATAAAACTTAGCTATTCCACAGGATTAATTTTCCTCTTAATAAAATGACAGTATTTCTTATCATTCATTATGATCCAGTTAAAGAACCTTTGATTATATACAATATTTTCCTTGCCTCCAGTTAAACAGAAAGGCTTCCATAGTCTATGAAGTCTCTTTACTAAAGTCTCTAGAGTAAATAAGGATTCTTTTTTACACATTATTTATTGGCAGAGAGGATGGATTTAAACTGAACCCCAATGTGGTTGTTTACCTTCAAATAAAAACAATTTGCCTAAAGAATATCCTCAAAAAATGACTGATAAAACTGTGTTTTCTTACACTTGCATTTTTTTTAAAATTACATAAGAAGAAATGCTATGGGTTTTTTTCTGTGAAGACAATATTGGGGAAATTCAGCAAATTTAAACATAGCAAAAATTTAAATACATGCTTGGCCTGTCTGTACAGGTTATGGAACAAGACTCAGAGAGTCTATCCTTGAAATTGAAACAATTTGGAAACATGGCCTGATAAAGGACAGCAGCATCCAAATCCTTGTTTTCCCATTCAGCATCATTTTGTGTGCTACCTGAGTATACAGAGAAAACAAACAAAATAAAACTTGCTAATATGAGGATTCAAGAGAAATACATGTAATTGGAAATGAAATCAAAGGTCTCTGGTCTAAACAAAAATATAACCTTTTTTCTCAGCAAAACAGAGTTTCTAAGAAAGTCTACATGAGCCTGGAACAGGGGAGCAAGGAGACAGCAGAGCCTCTGATTTGTATTTCTGCTCGATTTACTTGAGCAGGATACATACACTACTGGCAGGCCAAACTGTGAACACTTTTAATGCCCACCTAAATCCTGTTTGTAAGACTCAAGTGAGGCATGGGTCTTTACTGGCTGTCAAAACAAAGACAAATGTCATCATTTATGAGTAAACTAGGAAGAAACGCAGTAAAAGAAATAAATAATTTTTCTAAGGTCTAGCTTTAAATGCGGGAGTGTTTGTACTGAAACAGAGACTATTGAGAGAGACAAGAAGTTCAATGGAGCAAATATTTTTTAAAAATTAAAACAGTTTTTTGCCTTCTGATTCTTCTAATATTGGACTCCTATTGTTTCTGCAGAATTTTGAAAACAGATTTGACTGGCTTACAAGTACAAAATATCTGTAACATGGAAATGGAATTGTGTTTTTCTTTTCTTGGAATTACCTTTTAGACTACCCGGAATAACGCTGAATAGTAACAGTAGTATCAATACTAATTATGTTTGCATAGGATTCCAATCTTCAAACATTTCATAGGCATCCACAGATCTGTTTGTCATTTCATAGAACCAAGTGGCAATGCACCCCTTGCCCTAAGAAGTTATAAATTGACCCCCCAATTTTTCAGAAGTAATAAGATTCTGAAACAATCAGCAGACATTTCTATTTTGCATCCAAATGTTTACTTTAACATTTTGGCATTAGCAACCTTGTGCTTGGTGTATAGCTTGTGAGCTTACATTGTCCCTTTTATTTTGTTCTTATTTTGTAGTTCTTTGCATGAAAACAAAGGGCAAGGGTTGCTATGGGTAGAATACGAAATATGAATTTCTGTGTAATTTTCTGTGTTCATGCAAACACATAGAAAACAAGGTAAGTGCATTTTTATAGAATAGCCTTATAACCACTACATGTGTAGTAAAAAAAAAAGGAAACAAAAGAAGCCCCCCAAATGTCACAAAAATATTAAACTGGACTATGGTTTTCTTCTCTTAGCTTGACAACTGAAGATAATCAAAGATCAGCACTGCCCACATCCATGCATCCTCCTCAGATTACTAAATGGGATTTATTGGCAATTGTGCAGGTGATGTATAGTCATCCAACAGAGGTTTAGGGTAAACCAAATCCCAGTACTTGCCATCTCTTTTAGTAAAGGCTACAATGTGCTACAATTTTATGGAAATTAAATCATGATAATTTTAGGTCACAACTTCATGAAGCTATTACCTCTGTGGACTATACCTGTAAAGGGCCAGTAAAGACAGAGCAGAGCAGATCTAAGAGCTTGTATCTCTGCTCAGGGTCAAACGTGCAGACAGAGATTTTGAAGCTGTATTACCAAAGCTGAGCACACACCTTGGAGGGGACTGATCCTGGCCAACTTCCAAACACTGCCACAGACATTCACTCTTGCCCTTCTTACACTGGATTCAGCAAAAATAAGAATAAGGGTGAAAGGCTTGTAGATCTTGATAATGATAATTTGATAATGAAAGCAGAACTGTGCACACAAGCAAAGCAGTAAGAGGAATTTGCTCACTACTTCCTATTTGCCCCTTTCTGGAAAGCAGGACTTCAGTACACGATTGCTTCAGAACACAAATGCAAGAGGCACAGACTTTCCCACTTTCTCCTCCTTTCCCACAACATCTTGTCATACAGAATATCCCTTTGTGTCAGTACAGATCAGCTTTTTGCCCACCCCCTCACAAAGAGGAAAGAGGGAGGAGCTAGCAGTGAGGGAATGAGAGAAATCCTTAACTGTGTTCAAGTAATATTTAGCAACAGCCAAAATATTGATCAGATAACAACACTTTTAGATACCAGTCCAAAGCAGAGCACCATATGGTCTGCTATGAAGAAAATTAACTCCATCCCAGCCAAACCTGGCACATATTCTCTGAAACCAGAGAGTATTAAGTTCACCTCTCCACCCTAAGATGGAAAAAACCTGAATGATCTTGTATAACCATGTTGCTATGCATGAAGCTGCAGAAAGGGAAGAAGCAAGGGTAAAGAACCCCCAGAGGCCTCCTGCTTCATTGAATAGTTTGAAAAACTTATTCAAAATAGTGCCTCAAACTATATGCAAATGTTGTGCTAACGGTCAACGTCTGCTAATTTAGAAAATTGTACAGTCCTCTGCCCAAGAGACCTGCTGGCAGCTGTTACTACTGCCCACATTTGTGATAGATCATGGGGCTGCAAAACATAACACTGTAAGGTGCTATTCTTACAAAAGTATGTCAGGTGTGAGATTCTGGTCTTAAATTAAAGTTGAGATACAGGAAAAAAAAAGTTTTGTTTTGTTTTTAAAAGTCCTCCTAACTTAATAGCCAGTGATGTGTGTATGTATTCCTGAGCATTGCCCTAGCTGGGCTCATGCTACCATGAAAGCCTGCTGCTCCTTTTCCCCACATCAACTTCACAGTCCTGCAAACAATTCTTCCAGTATGACAGTTCTACTTCAAACTGGACAACAGCCTCAATGAATTTGGGAAGCATAGAGTTACACACATCAGGGCTCTAGTGCAATATCAAGGAGAGCTAATACAGGAAAGAGGCAAGGAAATGTACTATTAGAGAAAAAAATAAAAAGAAAATATATTTAATTGTTATTTATTTAAGTTGCTCAAAACATATTCTAGCTAGCACTCAAAGCAGACAAGCTTCCTGAAACAAGGACAAAAATGCCTGAAATATCAAATAGGCATTCATGTGCAATAAATATTTTGGTAGTTTCACTTATAATTAGCTCTACAGTGAATGCCGTCTTTAAATTAAGCCCTTCATGTTTTATACCTGCAATTCTATATATTCAAATCCTTACATTCAGACAGGAAAGTGCACTGATTAACCTCTGATGTTTCCTTCATCAAGGTGCCAATGCTTTAACATCAAGATTTTCTGAAAATGTAGCAATTGCTGTGAATTGAAGTTACACTCTGAAAGTTCTTAAAAGTAGAAACCACAAAGACATGTTTAAACTAGACTGTCCTCTTCTTGTTCTGGTTTTTTTTTTGATTAAAAATGAAGCCTGTGTGCATCCTGTTTTGAAATTCAAGCTTTTAATACTTTAACATTGACATCTATTGCTAATGTCAATGGCAGGTATCATTCTAGGACTTAAATATTTTTACAGATAGAATGTGTACATACTACAAGCTTCTAAAAGTTATTTAGTTTTAATATAAATAATTACTTAAGTTGTGCTCTGTTTATAGAACTACCAGTCTTTTCTGTGGAGTAGTAATTTTTACAAAAAGAATTATATCTTATTAATGTAAAGACAAGTAAGTAATCACAGTAAGATCACAATTTTAATCATCACAAATTTTTTCTGTGTCATAAAAAATAAAAGATCTCCCTGTGGAAATAGACTGATCTAATAGCTACAGGATGTTCCAAAATGTTGTCCTGTTTGAACTAAAGCCTATCTTTTAAAAGAACACCTAGTTATAGCATAAGAATTTATTATTAATAAGTTGAAGAATCCAAGTGCAAAAGCCCTGGTAAATTGTTCCAGAGGGAATTCTTCCCTGACTATCAGAAAGTCACAACAATTCTTTCCTACTGTGAATTTATCTAATTTCTTCAAACAGGTAAGTGTTAATATACATTTGCCTCCTAAATTAAAAGAAGGCCTCTTAAAATAACTTCCTTTTACATTCTTTACTGGACGTGACTAGTCATACTTCAGATATTAATTTGTAGTGAAAACACTGAATTTTGAACTATTTAACAAAAAACTATCCCCCTTGGGTAATATTTTCCTGCAAATAAGCAGTTTTCAAGACCCAAATGGATAAAGTCCTCATAAACCTGGTCTGATACCATAGCTCACTCTGACTTGAACAGAAGGTTAGAGACCTTCAATATTGAATCATCTCATGAATTTCTAACCTCATGACCTTTGCCAGTTTTCAGTGTTGACACCATACTTATCTTGATTTTATATATATATAATTGACAGCTATTAACTGTCAGTATATATATTTGACAAATCATTTGAACTAATAGAGAAGAATTAAAAGCTTGACTTCCCTGAAATTCATTTCATTAATTAGCACCGGTCTGCTTACTTCAGTGGTAATTTTTTAGACAACCCGCTTTTCCAAAATACATCCCCAAATTAATGAAGCTTATAACTCTTCCTTATTTGAAGGAAAGTTAAACCTAAACAATGTTACATCCCAATTAGAATCTCTGGGATATAATAAATGGGATTTAAATTGTAAACAGAGATCTACACACTTGCTCAGGAACATTTTTATCCATGCATGGTTTTTCACTGACATTGCTCGTACAGAAAAGGTCTCTGGACTTCAAACAATAATGAAGAAACTGTGAGTACTGTGTAATTCAACCTCATGAATACACTGCAAAAGCAAGTCCATATATGTATTATCCCTATCAGAAGAAAGCTGTAATCTTTTGGTTTTCTGTTTAACATTAAGAGTGCTAGTTGACAATGAAAAACAAAACACCAAGCCTTCAGAGAATAAAAACTGAAACCAGAAAGCTAGACATGAAATAATGGTACATGGTTATCTATTGTACTAAAAGAGGGTTTAAATCATAAACAAAACTGTAGTAGAATGATCTGCCTGGGTAAAACTATGTGACATGCCTGGGCTTTCTAATGGACTATGACTTCCTATTCAAAATAGAGAATAGAATTCAACCATCTTCATCTCTGTGTTCAAATGTTCCCTGTAAGGTTGGTTAAGATGTAACAGATGATGGAAGTAAATTAATTGAATTTCTCCATATCAGCTGCTCGATCAGTAAGGAGGAAATCACAAACATAAGAGATTAAATGAGTAGTGTGATTAAAATGCTGTTCTATATGTGCTTGGAAAAATCCCAGCAAATTTAGGAATGTTAGAAGATTCAACATTGCCCTATCCTCAGTCTAAGGTGGTAAATCACAATATCTGCAAAAACCCAATGAGCATCCTCAGGCTGTTCAGTGCACTGCTAGCAGTTTCATAGCTCTTTTCAATGAAAATGCTCCAAGCATTTTAAACAGGACACCCTGATTCATTAGCCTTCTTTTACAGTTTATGGAACAAACATAGTGAAAAGTGGCAAAAAAAATAATGATGGGAACAAGACCAACTCTTACAACTCCAAATTCAGCTACTCCTTATTAAACTGTTCTTAGGCTGCCTTTTAGCCATCCTGAAGATGTAGACTGTCCAGAAGACAGAGACATAAAAATGTATGTGTTTCTCTTAGAGGCTTTAGGAGGATATGTATGCAGTAGTTTCATTACATATGTGTACACAGATATGGGAATCTATATCAAAATGCTGCAGTGATGGGAAGTGGATTCAATATTAGCTGACCTTCTCTCCCACTTCGCACACTGAGTGCAGTCAGCACTCTGTAGACACAGACAGCATACTGGATCTGGCTTTGGGGTCCCTGGGTGAGAAGGAAATCAGTAAAAAACAGGGAGTTAGTGGAAGACTAACCAAGATGGTCAGGGATGACAGCACTTATCGCATGAGGGGAGGCTGGGGTAGCTGTGCTTGTTCAGCTGTCATATTGTAATGGGAAATATTCTGGCTTTATTCAGGAAAATATTACCATATATGCAGGCTTTGTAGAATGTGAAGATCTTGTTACCATCATGATACCATTAATAAATAACAATGTGCATTCCTTTATCTACTCTGCTCATATTGTATAAATTACTATGTCAGCAGTCTTAGCTAGTAATAACTGGGGATGTATAAAAAGAAATTTAATGGCACTTAGAAAATCAGAACCCAGAGCCTGGAGCAAGTTTTCTGTTAGCCTGGAAGCAGAGATTTTCATTGTAGGGAAAAAAAAAAAAAGCGTTTTTTTCCCATGTAAGTGTATTGTTTATAGTCAAAATAATAAAAGAACAATACCATGCAGGAATTAAAGTGCAGAATTAATAAACTAATGTTTGTTCCATGTTCAACACTGCAAACATTTCAGTGCTATTGAAACTAGAACTTTTAAAGCAAAACAAAACTCTACTCCCAGACACCTCAGTTTTAGAAATGTATGAATGATAAATAACACTCAGTAAGTAATTGACAGATTTTATTTAAAATTACATGCTCTACAACAAAGTGTTTAGAAAGACATCTATGCAAATCATGTCTAGACCTTAACCTTGAAAATGCCTAAGCACATGTATACCTGTATCTGTGAAAAAATTGCTCAAAGGACTCAAGCTGTTAAGCTTACAACAATGAACTAAAAAACATGCCCAGAGAAGCATTTATATAAAGCAGGAATCAGAAGAAAAAGCAATGATGTTTTTTGACTAAACAGACTTAGGTACATACTCCATTAATTTCCATTCTGCAGAAGTAAAATATCTGTGCATGGCTTTAGTGT
Organism: Hylia prasina; assembly: GCA_013397195.1. Lineage (NCBI taxonomy): Eukaryota > Metazoa > Chordata > Aves > Passeriformes > Sylviidae > Hylia > Hylia prasina. Next base: position 51,168 of record VYXD01010893.1, read on the forward strand.
CATGCTTGAAGTCTACACAATTAACAGACAATAAATACATGATATATCACATACTTCTGGAGGAAAGTATATTTTCTAAGAGGAAATGGGAACTTAAAATAGGCCTTAAGCATGTAGGGGACTGTGAAAATCCAGTATCAGATACGTTGGATTAACTGTGCACAGTGCAACTGTTCTGAGTATATGTAGCATTGCTGAAGGACTGTTCTGTGCCTGTGTACAGACAGGCCATATTGCACCTGTGCTATTTCATTTTCTGTATCTACTTACATTTGCACCCCAGCCTATGACTGATTCCCTCAAGATAGCTTTGCTTGTGAAACTCTCAGTTTTGTCTCCTGAGTAACTTAGAGACTTAATTTCTTTACACCCAGTGGTTTCAGAGAAATAAATAACGCTGCAGTTTGGCAGTGTTGGCATACAATGCTAATGTAAAGAAAAAAATAATTAAATGCATATATGCAGTTTTGTACAGTGTAAAGCGGGGTATTGAATGCAAATATTTCTTGGTATTGTTTGGATTATATAGGCTGTTAAAACTTATGTTTAGTCACACACCTTAAAAATACTAAACCATTACATAGATATTGGAGACCAGAACATACGACATATACTGCACAGAGGATGCAAGAACTACAGTGTCAGAAACTGTATTTGCATCAGTTGCAAATGGAAAGATCCTTTAATTCAAGACTGGATTAGGAATCTGCAGCACTCATTTGGGTACTATGGTACTGGTTGCCTAGATTTTTCCTATGCTGTTAAGAAAATGCTTTACTGGATGCTATAGTCTCATTTTCCTAGAATCTAGGGTCCTATTTAAACTCCTGATTGGACACAATAACAGAAAACCTCCTAACTTCAGTTTCTCACAGGGTAACAGAACAAGCAATTAGAAGAAAAACATAAAAAACATAAAACCACCAAGAAGAATTTATAATAAACAAACAAGAATAATTTATTAAGACCAAACCAAAACAAAAAACAAGCAGTCTAAGATTATGGAAGCTAGATGAGCCAGCCTTTTTTTATTTTAAGTGTTAGAAAGCTACTGGATGGAGAAAAATGTTTGATAGGTGCAGCTGGACAACTTGTGTTGGAAATCTCTTTAGATAAACTGTCCAGTTTACCTTGGAAAAATCCTTAGATGATTCAAATTTAATTGTGCATACATTCAAATCAACAAACAAAAAAACATTCAAAAAATTGGTAGCATTTCAGAAAACAGGAGTGTTTCTGAATATGGTGGTGTCCTTGGTGAAATAATAATCTTATAAAAGTTCTGCTATCCAACCTGACATGCATGCAGCTATAAAGCGTATTTACTCACGGGAACAAGGCTGTACTAGTTCTGCTGCCTTTGTTGCTGTTTGTTGAGAGTTTTGAGACTTTTTTTTGAAGAGTTGGTCTTACAGAGTCCATTTGTCAAAGTCTTCCCTGTTTTTCTGAATATCTATGCTTACTAAACTATCTTTAGAGGCATATGTGTATGTATCCTATTGTGATAAACTAATAGGATCTTGACCTCAAGTGACAAGTATTTCAGCATCAGGAATGATAAACAAAGATGATACACAAAGGTAAATTTTCAAGAGAATTTGGTATCAGCAGAATCTCACTTTGCCAGTTGAGCATGTACTCCCGGGTATTTTGTGTTAGAAGATAGCTGAAAGTCACCCACATATGGTACATTGTCAAAAATTTTGTTATGGAAATGTGATTTTCCAATGGTTTTACATGTCATTCTCTGACACATGACACAGTGAAGTGAATTTTTTGCAAAAAATGCTTTGTAAAACACTTTCATTTGGAGTCAGTGGATTGCAAATTACCTGCAAAAGCAGAGTAATCTTATTACATACCTGAAACCAATACATAACCAAAAGGATTTCAAACCCTGTCAGGCATTCACAAATGTGTGACTGATTTTACCCCCAGTACAAAACATGAATTCATTATAGCTTGAATCTTGTGGTTTTTATGAAGAGCATCATAGGATTGTTAAGTTGGAAAAGACCTCCAAGATCATCAAGTCCAACCTTAGACTGGACCACCATGCTAACTCAGCCATAGCAACAGGTGCCATGGGAGGGTGACTTCCAGGGAGGGGTGACTCCATCCCCTCCCTGGGCTGCCAAATCTTAACCACCTCTTCAGTGAAAAAATTCTTTCTGACATCTGACATGAACCTACCCTGGTGCAGCTTGAGGCCATTTCTTCTTCTGTTGCAGGTTACCTGGGAGAAGTAGCCAACCCCACCTGGGTACAGCCGCCTTTCAGGCAATTGTAGAGGAAGTAAGGTCTCCTCTGAGCCTCCTTTTTCCCAGCCTAAACAACCCCAGCTCCCTCAGCTGCTCCTCACATGACTTAACTCTCCAGATCCTTCACCATCTCTGCTGCCCTTCTCTGAATTTGTTCCAGCCCCTCAATGTCTTTATCATAGTGAGAGGCCAAAAATCTGGACACAGCACTCGAGGTGTGGCCTCACCAGTGCCAAGTACAGGGGACAATCCCTGCCCTGGTCCTTGCTGACACAGGACATGTGCCATTGGCCTGTTGGCCACCGGGGCACACGATGTTTCATGTTCAGCTTCTGTCAACAAACACATTAGACAGCTTTCCAAAAAATCTTCCCCCAGCCTGTGGCACTGCATGGGGTTGTTGTGACCCAGCTACAGCTTTTAAATGTGATACTGCTGGAGCAAGACTCACTGTGCTGGGTTTGGCTAGGTGAAAGCTGATTTTCTTTGTAGTAGCTAGTATGGGGTTATGCTTTGGGAAAACACTCTTGATAATTCAGGAGTGATTTTATATTTGCTGAGGAGTACTCACACAGAGCCAAGGCCTTTTCTGCTCCCAAACAGTGAGGAGGCTGGGGGTGCACATGACACCAGGAAGAGATACAGCCAGAACAGCTGCTCCCAACTGACCCAAGAGATATCCCAGACCTTATGGTGTCATACTCAGCATATAAAGCTGGGACAAGATGAACCAAGGGGGACATTTGGAATGATGATATTTGTCTTATCAAGTCACCATTGCCTGTGATGGGGTTCTGCTTTCCTTGGGATGGCTGAAATCCTGCCTGCCAACAGGAAGAGGTGAATTCCTCAGCTGGCTTTGCTTGCCCATGTGGCTTCACTTTACCTATTAAACTGTCTTTATTTCAACTTCCATTGTCTCCTCATCCCACGGGAAAGTGAGCTAGAGGCTATGTAGGGCTTAATTGCTGGCTGGGGTTAAATCACAACATTGTCCCAAAAGTCTCTCAAAACATAATGTGTCAGATTCAGCTTCCTTTCACAAATATATCACAGCCTGTTTTGATAAGAAAGGGATATAGCTTAATTATTCGTTTATAATCTGACTCCAGACCTGACATATGGCACCTCATTAAGTTCTTTGCACGCGGTCAGTTAAAAATAACCATCCACAAAGGAGGCATCCAATTTCTGGGACAAAAAATAAACTCAGAAAACTTTATGTCATCTTATAAGGGAAGTCAATCTGTGCAGAACACATGAATTCTGGTTCCGTAGGATAACTGCCACAGCAACTGTAACAATATGTTAGCAAATAAATTTTTCATTTATACCTCAAAATTTTTCCCCTGACACAGCCTTCAATGATCTATCAAAATCAAATATTGTGCTCATACTCCATTACAAAAATGCAGGTAAATACTGAAAAATCTGAAATAAAATCAGAAAGGAAAGGACATGTAAGTTGTTTTCTTACCTAAAGGGTACCTTATTATCATTCAAAAATCCATTCTACAGCATGTAGAAATTCAAGATACATAAAGCAGCTGTGATTATTTGAAATGGAGACATATGATAGCACTTTTCCAATTTCTCTGTAACACAGCTAATCATTCAGAATTTATGGTAAAACATTCAGAAGGTATGAATCAAAGAATCATAGAATGGCTTGGATTGGAAGAGACCTTAAAGATCATCTAATTCCAGCTCCACTGTCATGTAGAGGGACACTTTCCACTGGACCAGCTTGCTCAGAGCTCCAATCTGTCCTTGAACACCACCAGGGATGGGACATCCACAACAGCTCTGGGCAGTGAAAGTCACCAATAAAACCCCAACATCCTCTTCAAGAACAACAATACATAAAGCACAGTTACCATCAGGTACGTCATGGAGAGTTAGGGCAAAATAATGCATCTTGAATTTGCATGGCACATTTCATCTGGGCAACCAAAAATGCTTCACAGGCACTTCAGTACCAAAAGTACTTCGCGGTGCTTTAGGCCCTGCAAAGCTGTTCTACCAATGGGTTCCCTAAAAAGGGTATTTTTCTTTTGCTGTGTTTCACTTTATAATATTCTTGGTCACCCTCTTTGACTATGGAAGAAAGATTTCCTTCCCAGGAGGACAAAACAATCTAGGGGAACAATGTTTTCAGTCCAGGGAAACACTATCTTATCCCTAAGCTTTTCTGCATGATACAATATATCTCCAGTCTGAGAAAGAACTTGAGTTTTCCTCCAGTCCTGTTCTGGGCTCTTCCATCTCCCTCCGCTCTTAATACTGCTTTAATGTGAAGCATCAATCTCCAGATTTTTCTGGAAGCTGTTCAACAGAGAACCAGGTGATTCACATGTCAAGGAAGAGCTTGGGTATCTTTTGCAGATATCATATTTGGAGTGCTATTTGAGCACATATGTATGCACTGGTAAGCCAAATTACAGCAGCAGCAGCAGAAAATCTTATTGTACAACAATTTTTCAACACTCTTTTGAAAAGAATATTTTCATTGAATGATATTACTGTTACTTGAGAACAAAGCATGGTTAATTTTCCTTAGGAAGCATATTGTCCAACAGAGGCTTCTTTATACTAAATGGAGTGTGATAGATACAACTGTCAAGTAAAAACAAAAAGTCAAAGGGCTTATGTAGCTCTCCAGACATCTAGAAATCTCTTTCTCATGTCTTTAATGAGGCTTCAGGTCCTCTGTTGATAATGTTAAAGTATTGAAGAGATCAACAAATCTGGGAGGAATGTGTTATAATTTGGCAGAGAGAGTTATATAACTTGGAGTCTTCAAGAGAACTGGCAAGTTTTGCCATAGAGTAAATATCCTCCTTGCTTTTTCTGCAGTCAAACTATGTAATTCCTTGTCTAAAAAAAAAAAAAAAAAAAA